>CM044102.1:22778547-22872246 GCA_024174645.1 Lemna minuta | reverse complement strand
CGGTCTTTGTGGAACCCTACCTTATTTCAAATAGTATCATTACATTTGTATTATTTTCTCAAATAACTTCTTTGGCTTGTTCTATGTCTTTCAGGGTTTGAGGAGGGGAAGAGGATTTCACTTGGGCATGAAAATGGACAAGAAAATTACTAGCTTGTTCTAGATGTTCTATCAATGAAACTCATCTCATTGATAATTAGGTAGATTCCTCCCTAATTTGGCATAAATATCTTTGACATCATAAAATTCCCAAGCCCAATCAAGCTCTTCCTTGGACCACCATTTATTGTTTTCAATGTAAGTCATGTCAATTCCATCGTCGATAAATCAAAGCATCATGAAAAATAATTATAAGTTGATGTAATCAAGAAAACCCTCCTTCTCAAACTTTTAAAAAGTTAGGGGGGAAGAATATGAACGAAAAATCGAATAAAATATAAATGTATCATCACTAGAAAAAAAGGATGCAACAAAATTAGAAGAGAAAATATGGACTCTCAAGAAACACCAAATGCTAAGTAACCTTTGCATCAAGAGAGCGAAGGACTTCAAACTGGGATATGGAGAGAACTTCATTTATAAGCAAAGGAGGCCTCAGAGTATTTCACAAAGAGGAAGAATGGACCTCTCTTTTTCCCCATTCTCAGTCACAGTCCCCCATCTACGCATATAGCATCATCCCATCTCCTTCCCAAGTGCGAAGCCATGTTTTCATGCCTAAAAATCCCCCAAATGAATGAGAAAAAAGTTAGGAAATTGATGGTCGCATAGAGCAATATTTCGTTATCGATGAAGTGGACGACACGCAAAATTTGGGGGAAATACTGTGACATTGTCTATTTTACCTGATTTTTTCGTGAATCTTAGATTTCAGTTATAGTAATAGGTTCCTGATTTTTAGGATTAGCTTCCTCGGGTTTCTCGAAAATCATCATTCTACTCGAGCATGTTTTCTGTGGCATTCGAGATACTCATAAGAATCGCGAGGCTCAATCCGGCGCCTCCATCGAGCAATTCTCCCTGTCATTATAAAGACCACTTAGAGGAAGCCTTGTCTTGAGAAAATACCTGTCAATCGGCGAGGAAAGAGGAAGACGAGTCCTGAGGCGACCAGGCAGCGTACAAGAAAAAGGCTCATATGTTTACACAGATCAATAAAAGTTAAAGAACACGATAGATCTACGCGATAGGTAACACCTATGTCCGATCAAAGCTACCCGATGAACTTAGCAATCGAGCTTTCACATCTACGCGAAAGAAAATACCAGTTAATTACCGCCATCAGCGAGGATGGCGTGGCAAACAAGAGAATGGCGGATAAATGCATACAATGAATGCACTTGAGGATACCAGAAGAGAAAAATGTCGCCCACCACTTTTTATCTACACGCTTCCATTAGACGGACGACGTCTTCGGGTCATCCGTGACAACCTTGCCCTTCATGGTGTCGGCGCTACGGCGGGCTTGGTGGTCGTAATCGACGACTTCGGCGTCGCGGGAGACGATAGAGCGCGACTGCTGCACGATGGAACGGCCGATGGAGTTGATCCAGTCCTCCTTCTCCTTCTCGGTGTCGGCGACGAAGTACATCGTCCCGTCGCTCGTCGTTATCTCGAAGGCGAATTCGCGGCCGATCGCGTCCTCCGCTCCCTTGACCGTGAGGCAGGAGCCCACGGGGATGATTCCCCGGGGGCGAGAGCCGCGATTGACAATGCTATCCTTGAACCAGAAGAGCTTTCCTCGCTTCAGAACGAACCACCGCCGCCGCCACGTTTTGATGTACTCGCCCTGCTTGTTCAGCCATCCCGTCCGCTCGGGGCTGTGCCAGAACTCTACGTCGTCCACGGCGTCCGACCCAACTGACGTCAGCCCTCTCCACAGGCTCGCCATTCCGATGCCCTCAGCCCTCAGCCTCTATCTGAGAATTGGGGAGCGAAAAAGTCTATTTTACTCCGTGGGAAGGGGGAAATTAAAGGTACCTTCTTAATAACTATATCTTTATGGTTTTCATTAAAAAAACCCTAAAAAGTAGGTTTCGCCCGTTCAGATACCGGTATCTGTTACGGTAACGGTATCGGGTACCGTTAGGGTCCTAAACGGTACCCGATACCGACATCCATCTGTCGGATGTCGGTTTCGGGGTGTCGGTATCGGGTTCCGATATCGATACCCGATACCGTCATCCGCTACCGGTAGAAGATTACACGGATATCGGATATCAATATCCAGTACCGGATGTCGGATATTGCCTAATTATTCATTCACGTCTGAAGCCACCGCCTTTCTCCGTCTCTGTCTTCGCCGTTTGCTCTTTCTCTCTCTATCGCCAGCCTGCGCCATCATCCTTTGGCCAGTGCTTTTCTCCCCCGTCTCACAAACTGTGTCCCGATCCTCCTTCTCTGTCGATCGCACTTTGTAACTCTATCTTCAGTACTATCTATCCCACTCGCCCTATTGTCATTGTCTCTCCCCTTTCTTCGATGCTCAACCTTCCTTTCAAGTTTCTAAAAGCGGACTGCTGTTTTTTAAATGGAGATTCCGGTGTCAGCTCGTTGTATCTTCTATTTCCTCTCTTCTTGAGAACTGATCATGTCCGCTATAGTTAATGAGATCCTTACTATTGCAGCGAGCCCGATGTGGTCGACATGTGACTTTAAGAGGCTACAACGTCGCTGAACCTACTTCTTCTTCCAAGCCCACTCTGTAACATAATGGAAATGTATGGGACTGCAAATCTTGGAATGACGGTTCGACCCCGTCCTTGGCCTCAAGGGAGTACTTGATTGTGCGCGCGAAGGTCAGTACTCTTTTCTAAACAAAGTTTGTCTTGATTCTCCACCATCTTGAATTTCTTGAGTGTAATTTGGTTCCTTAGAGAGAGAGAAAATGATGGATTCCCCTTCTCCCGACACCGTCATCCAGTACCGTTATCCGGTACCGGAACGATCCTGTCTTCATCCAGTACCGCACCAGAAATCAACAGTAATCCGATAACCGTCATCCAGAACTGGATGACGGTATCGGGTACTGGGTGTCGGTAAGGGGATGACGGTATCGGGAGATACCGGTACCGGATGACGGTAGTCAAACCCTCGAAGTCCTCTTTCTCCCAGAGGTTGACTCTCGTAGTAAGTGGATATGGTGATCCAAAGAGTGGAGCAAGACTCCTCCTCCTTGAAATCATAAGGGTAGTTTATTTTACGAGAGAGAGAGATCGAGGGAGAGAGAAGAAGGGAGCGAAAGGGAAGAGCGATCGGGAGAGAGTTCTCCTCGCGACGGAAACCATTTCCGTGGCGAGGAGACCCAAGGAGAGAGAGAAAAAGAGAGAGTTAAAGAGAGAGAAAGGAGGAAGGAGAGGGAGAGAGGAGAACTCCTCTCGTGCGCGTGAAAGGGAGAGGAGAGGCACGCGCCTCTCCTCCCGATTCTCCTCGTGACCGAATTCTTTTCCGTCTCGAGAGAGAGACAATAGAGACAGATTACGGAAGAGAGAGAGGTTACAGGAGAGAGAGAAAGAGGGAGAGAGTGAAATATTACGGAAATTATTTCCGTCGCGAGATATCTCGTGACTAGGGATTTGTAAGTCATAATCAAAACACGATCATCCATCCACAAGATGTCTTTGGTGCCTCAAGTCAAAGGACCACATACACAACCATGACATGAATCAACCTGATTGGTAGTTAGGTATAATACCATTCAAGGATTCATACGGATCAATTCAATGAACTCTTTCTTCAAAGAGCACCCACTACATATCCTTAGTGTCTCCACACCGATGGCTATAGGATCAACCATACTCATCATATGAGTTAGATTAGATAGTGCTATTCTTTCCAGATAATTCGATGTCCTTCTCTAATATCTCACGAATAGGAATGTTTAGAACATATGTTTAAAGACTAGTGATCACTATATTATGATCTCATCATAATTCACTTAGTCATTGCACATGCTCATGAACTTCATTGCAAACATCACACAAAAATGACAATAAATAAATTTCATTTCAATGAACATAAACAAGATACATGAAAGTGTGATTGGCTTATAGGCCACATAATACTAAAAAGCTCTCTTATTCGCGCGGAAATGTTATCGTGACTTATCTATTTTGTCTTTTTGTCACTTACCTGTGCAGGCGACGTGGCGAGCATCCGGCGGTTAGTTTACAGGCGACGTGGACGATCATGTGGAGTCGATTGAAGAGCTCAATAATTGAATCAGACCATCAGATCAACTGCCAGAAATGCTCCAACTTGGATTGCTGATATCTTATGATCTAGCCGTCTGATCGGGCTGAATTTTGGATGGTAGACGAATCCCGTCGTGCTCTTTCCATCCACATGATCGGATTTTCCACCGGACTCATGGAAACTCTGAAGATCTCCATCGGTTTTTTTGGAAACCCTAACTTCTAAAAGTCCTCCTTCCATTTCAAATTCCCTTGTCTTTTGGCTCTCTCTTGACACTAGGTCACCAGCAGGAAGAGGGGAGAAGCTTAGGCCCAAGCTGGGTGTCGTGGACTGCCCGAGTTTGTTTTGGAGAAGGGAAGCAAGTGGAGCTCGACATCGTAGCAGATCAAGCACCACCCGACCTAGGATTGGCACACAAAAAATGGGGTTTGTGTGAAGGTTATGATGAGAGTTTTGTTTGTAGACCTTTCCAAGGTTAATGTAGTTCATTTTAGTTTGCTTAAATCATAGGATAATTCACTTGTCTTGATAAGTTTTACCCAAATCTTCCATTCTTCTCTATACTCTTATATCTCTATTCTCTTCCTCTCATCTCTTCTTTCCATCATCATTCAATTTCTATTCCATACACTCATCACTCCTTCCTAATGTAGTAGTATCTTTGATTCGATCTTACTTCTTATCCATCCTCTCATCTTTTCTTCTTCTTGTTTCCATAATCTTTACTCACCCAAAAGGTGTTCGATAGAATGCTCCTATAGGGAAATTCCCCTTTAGACTCTCTAAAAACTCTTAAAAACACTCTCCTTCTCCTCTAATTAAAACTACAGAAACCTAATCTATGCAATTACAATTGCTATCTCTATAAATTTCTCTTCTAACTTCTAATATTCCCTACTATACGAATTCCTCCCTTCTTCTACATTAGTCACAAGCCTCATTACCTAGATTCCCTGAGGATCGACCCTTGCTTACTACTGTCCTAATTGAGGTATTATAAATTTATTGGATGAATTAAAACACAACAACGATATATAATAACACAAGTTTTAGTTCATCAACGATCATGCCCAATTTCAAAATGTTATACATCATTATTGGATGTTTCGATTAATCGTACTTTTTAGACATCTCAATCCTTGAATTTCTGATTTTCTTTATCTTTTGAACTCAATTATGTGTCGGAAGAGTGTTTGAAATCAATATTTTGTCGAGAGAATAAGAAGAATTCGTTGCTTGAACTATAAATATTTGTTTTTCAAGATGCAAAATGAAAAGTCCTTATTCAGTGATTAATTCGAATATTTTGAGCGCAATTGATAGTTAGATTATGTGTTTTCCTCCTAATATTTGGTCCTATAATTTCAATTTGGATCTATAGGTTAGTTTAATCTTACAAAATTTTATTATTTTCTCTCTCTTTACGATTGATTTTTATATCTTGAGTTTGCTACTTGATTTCTCTGCAAATACTAATCCAAATTGAGTGACTTTTGATTCAATGGATTTGTCTTGGAGTTTTCTTTCTAAAAATACTAATTTCCCAAATTTCTTACCTTGATTCATTGTCCGATTTGATTAAATTTTGAATACATCATGAAAAATCCTTTGATTCTCTGTGGATTCGATCGTTATTCACCGTTATACTAATCAATTCATGATTGAATCTTAAAATTGGTAAGTTAGAAATTATTTTATCATTAGGAATTATGTTTTCAATGACCACACAAAATCGTTTCATCAATCACCAAGTATCATGCATGTTTCAAAGCATTTGATAAAATAGAATAGAGTGACGGATGGTGCCCACGGGGTCAATGCACAGAGAAGCTTGACAAAAGCGACGGCTAGATATGATAATGGAGAAGAGAGTGCACCATAGTGTGAAGAGGTGGCGCACTGAGAATAATGATTGCAATTCTTGATGACTATGACAGTAGCAAGAGGTGTTATGGCTCGGATACCATGTTGATAATGAGAACAAGAAAACCTTAGAATTGCATATGCAAACGAGAGTACATAGGTCCTTACATTGATAGTGAAGATGAGGTGCTCTAAATGGGCTAGGAGCCTGCTATCACTATTGGACAAATACTATGCATAGAAAATATATAAATTGTGGCTTAAAACACATTAATAATTATGTAATTTCAAGTAGATATTACATGTTATCAGTGTTCACCTTGAAGTCAAGGTGAACAAGATGCTTGGGGTGGGGTACAAGGTGGGTAGTGAAGTTTATAACAATCTTTTAGAAAGTCCACTCCACCTGTTGACCTTATTACACATCAAATATTATATTATGTTTTTTATAATTTTACAACTCACTATACTAAGAAAAGACGTACAAAGAACTCAAAAACATGTAAGACATTGGTTCTACCTTCGCATTGTTGAAAATTCTTCATGTATTGAATTTCCTCTCTTAGCTTTTAGACATCTTTAGTAGTTCTTCAAATTTGATGCATGGTTGTTCCTAGTGATGAGACTAAATCGTATGGTCGTTGAATGCACACGACTTAGTGTCAAAACAAAGTTCCAAACTTACCAATTTATGATTAATCAAAGTAATTAATTAGTATAATGGTAATTAAGGGTCGAATCCACGGAGGATTAGGGAAATTTGAGAGATATCTTTGAAATTCGGTCAAATCGGACGACGAATTGAGGTTAGAAATTGGGCATTTTAGTATATTAAGAAAGATAACTCAAAATCGAATCCACAGAATCAAAAATCAGGTGATTTGGATAAGAATTCGAAGATTGAAGTTAGATGAAATTTTCGTTTCGAAAAACGATTAAAAACCAAAATTTAATCTAAAATTAAACTAATCTACGATGCTAAAAGTAAAATTAACACTAAATGATGAAAGATTAAGATGAAATCACGCAACCTAACCCAATGTAGCCTTCAAAATGATCCAATTAATCGCCGGATGCAAGGCTTTTCATTCCGAATTTTCGAAGACGAAAGTGGAGTTCAAGATGTGATTTCTTCCTTCTCTCTCGATCAAAGTTTGAATTCAAGTGTTCAATGGAAATGGAAATGAGTTGCGAACACAGGGAAACAAACGGCACGCGAAATGATTCTCTAAATATGGAGAATTTGGTGAAGAATCGCGAACAGTTCTTCCGTCGCGAAGAACACTTTTAAAAATGGAAAAAATGATCGTGGGCCGTCCGATGAAGAGGTGATCGCGATGAACGATCATGATCGTGCGTCGTTTAATATGAACCGGTGTCTTGTGATGATCGGCCGATTTTGATCGTGCGATCACGATTAAATCGGAGATCCCTTTGATGAATTAATCTGGACCGTTATAACTATCTTGATGGGCGGTCCAGATAAATTCACTGAAGTGATTTAAAAGGCACGTGCTTAATTTGTGATCCCGTGGACCATGTGTCCATCACATCAACGCCACGCGATCGATCGCACGACTCATCCAATGCTCGAAACACTGCCACGTCGCTTGTAATCAAAATAAAAAGAGAGATTTAGTCCCACACGGGATAAATGAAGAAAATGTGACACTATATAATCTACGACGGTTACAGCATATTGATAATTTGTCTCCTTATACAGGGGAGACCTATATACCTTATATAAAAGTAAATAATATCTACGTGTCACATCAGGGCCACGAGTCACCCTCCGAACCACGTAGGCGCTTGCGGCTATCCACGTGGCGATGCCACGTGTACACGCGCGATAAAACCCATATTTTTGCATTTTTTTATTAAATTAAAACATTTAAAAATCGAAATAAAATCTAATTAAATTCAGAAAAATTCCAGAAAAATTCCTAAAAATTGTAAAATTCATAACTTTCAAAATATAACTCCAAATTTGTTTTGTTGGATTCAGAATTGAATAATCTATCATTTTAAAAGGTCAATTTATTAAAATAGTAAGAGAATTAATTTATATTAATTTTACATTTATGTATTATATGAAATAAATTCATATAAACACATAAATGTAAATAAAAATCTTTTCTCTTATATTTTCACTTTTAAAACATGATTATGATCATAAATATAATAAGGATTAAATATTGAAATGTTTAATTATGCATAATAATCCATAAATTGATGTATTTTAAGATCATAACAAGAATTTACACAAAATGATAGAAATATGCTTAAAAGATGATAACCTGCATATATTTGTAATTGTGAGACGGAGAGGAGAAGAAGACGATAACCGATCGTGAGAGGAAAAGAAAATAGGCGGCTAGGGTTTGATATGACCCTTACATGCACGAGAAAGGGAGAGATATATAGGAGAGAAGAGAGAGGAGAGAGGAGAGAGGAGAGAGGAGAGAGAAAAGAAATAAAATGGGCTTTAACACTCCCCCTCAAGCTGGAGCGTGGAGGTCGAACATGCCCAGCTTGGATCCGATGGTCTCATATGCAGGGCCTGGTAGGGCCTTAGTAAGGATGTCTGCCAACTGATGTGCGGAAGCAACGTGTGGGGTACAGATGGTACCGTTAACAACGTACTGTCGTATGAAATGGCAGTCTATCTCAATATGCTTCGTCCTCATATGGAACGTCGCATTACTGGCGATGAAGGTGTTGGGATCTGAGGTCGATAACTTTCTGAAATTTTGATCAAAACATCAAATGCAGCGGAAAAACATTGAATCGGACTTTCAAAATACCGAGCCACCAAGAACATATGATCCTATCATCTAGTATGTATGAGAAAAACATACTTACAGGGATTCCTTGAAGGAGTTCTTGAAGCTATTCAAGTGTCTAGCCTCTAGCGGTATCCACACGGTCTCCGGATGGTTGGATCTCCTCTTCAAAGCTCTTCACCAAGAGAGAAAGAGAAGAAAGGAGAGAATTCCCACAAGGCTTGCATGGGCACCTTCAGTTGTGGTCGTTCTCCCCTATTTATAGACATTTGGAATGAGGTTTTTCATAAAAAAACCCTCATAATTATGTCTATATCCACCAACATCCATAAACCTTATGTGTGTGACCCTCTAGGTCCATATATCTCACTAGTTAATAACTCTATAGACCAAATAACACCTTATTGGTCAACCTTAATTAATTATCCACATCCACATATAGATTAATTAATCAAGGATCGATTTAACCCAATCGATAGGTTGAGTTGCCAGCCCGTTGGGTGCCAAGCTACACCACGTACTCTAGGAGATATGGAGTATGTAAGAACTCACTTATAGAACCTTCCCGTCATTGATTACCATGTATGTATAATCCTTCATCCACATTAGACTCATGAATGACTTAGGGTATGGTCAACTGTCAAACCCTAATCGGTCACTCAAGTTAGTACTGATGCGTGTAGAAATCATCGAGAACTCCTTCTTCGATATTTCTACTACCTTGGCCAAGGATTTCATCGCATCTCATTCCTTTGAGTCAATCTCCTCAAATACCGAGGGTGGACGATCCCATCTTGACCACACAATCATCTTCGTGGACTTCATGTCGTATCCAATATATGACGTTTTAGATATCCCGTGGCTAGGGATTCATAAGTCATAATCAAAACACGATCATCCATCCACAAGATGTCTTTGGTGTCTCAAGTCAAAAGACCACATACACAATCATGACATGAATCAACCTGATTGACAGTTAGGTATAATACCATTTAGGGATTCATACGGATCAATTCAGTGAACTCTTTCTCCAAAGAGCACCCACTATCTATCCTTAGTGTCTCCACACCGATGGCTATAGGATCGGCCATACTCATCATATGAGATGGATTAGATAGTGCTATTCTTTCCGGATAATTCGATGTCCTTCTCGAATATCCCACGAATAGGAATGTTTAGAACATATGTTTAAAGACTAGTGATCACTATATTATGATCTCATCATAATTCACTTAGTCATTGCATATGCTCATGGACTTCATTGCAAACATCACACAAGAATGACAATGAATAAATTTCATTTCAATGAACATAAACAAGATACATGAAAGTGTGATTGGCTTGTAGGCCACATAATATCCATCAGAAGGTAGCAGCCATATTATCGCAGTACATCTGCATAGGACCTTCGGGCGGGAAGCCAAGCTCGGTGAGAAGAGAGCGTAACCACAACATTTCTGCCGTGGTATCCGCCATGGCTCGATACTCGGCTTCGGCACTAGAGCGGGACACGATAGATTGCTTCTGAGAGCGCCATGTGACCAGGTTACCTCCAACATAGGTGGCGTAACCACCATGTGACTTCCGGTCCTCCTTGTCACCAGCGAACCCAGAATCAGAGTAGGCCTCAATGTGTAGATGTCCCTGTCGCCGATACAAGAGGCCCTTCCCCGGAGCTCTCTTAAGGTACGCCAGAAGCCGATAGACACCCTCCAGATGGATAGTGCGAGGAGTCTGCATAAACTGACTCAAGATACTAACCGCATAGGAGATGTCCGGACGAGTCACAGTGAGGTAGATCAATTTTCCCACAAGTCGGCGGTAGATGCCTGCATCCTCAAGAAGTGCTGTAGCATTGTCCCACCAGTCCACATTCTGCTCCATAGGTGAGGAGGCCGGCTTGCACCCCAGCATCCCTGTCTCCTCCAGTAGATCCAGCACGTACTTCCGCTGACAAATGGACATCCGCACGACGGTAAGCAATCTCAAGTCCAAGAAAGTACCTGGGGGGAGACAGATCGCGTGTGATAAAGTGCTGAGCCAGATAAGCCTTGGTCGCAGTCACCTCGGCGTCGTCACTACCAGTGATGATGATGTCATCCACATACACAGCCAGGATAACACATCCATGCGGGGTGCGCTTCCGCATGACGGTCGGATCGGATACAGTGGAGATGAAGCCATACGAGAAGAGCAGCTGCGAGAACTTGTGAAACCACGCACGCGGGCTTTGCTTCAGCCCATAGATAGCCTTCTTGAGGAGACATACCTCAGAAGACTCCCCCTGAGCAACATACCCAGGCGGTTGCTCCATAAATACCTGCTCATCGAGGTCTCCGTAAAGGAAGGCATTGGACACATCCAGCTGATGAAGCGGCCAGTACTGATCCAGAGCAAGGGAGAAGAGGACACGAATGGAGCTGAGGCGCGTCACAGGCGAGAAGGTCTCATGATAGTCAAGGCCATAGGCTTGAGAAAAGCCACGAGCCACAAGACGCGCCTTGTAGCGAGCGATGGAGCCATCAGGATTGTACTTGAGAGAGTACACCCACTTGCAGGAGACAACAATGGCATCAAGAGGGCGAGGAACCAACGTCCAGGTCTCCCGCTGGATGAAAGCCGCATACTCCACATCCATCGCCGCTTTCCACGCCGGTACCTGCAACGCCTCAATATACGACTTGGGGAATTGACTCGGTTAGAACGAGCAAGGGCAAAAGACCGATAGGGAGGGAGAAAGGCGGGCGGGAGAGACATGATGGGCGATAGGATATTGAGTGCACTGGCGAGTGCCCTTGCGAAGGGCAATGGGAAGGTCAAGGTCAGAGACGGGAGGCGGTGGGGAAGGTGGAGGTGACAATAGGGCCGGACCAGGGGATAGCGGCGAGGGGGAGATTCGGCTCGGAGGATGGATCGAGCCGGAGGAATGCCGAAGGGGGTGACATCTCAGGTAAAGGAATCGGGACAGTCATAGGAAGGTCGGTAACAGGAGTATCAGATACCGAAGGAAGGAGGGATGGAGGGGAGAGATCCTCGCCAGACTGAGTCGAGGGAAAGTAGGGAACGTCCTCATGAAAGGTCACATCTGCGGAAGTGACGTACTGGCGCCGATCGGGGAAGTACACACGGTAGCCCTTCTGAGTCCGAGAGTACCCGACGAACACACCCTTTTGGGCACGAGGAGCGAGCTTGGAGAGGCCAGGGGTGTGATCCTGGACAAAGGCAGTGCAGCCAAACACTCGAGGGGGTAGTGAGAAGGTATCAGCAGCAGGAGTCAATCGCTGAAGGGGAATAGCACCTCCAAGAGCAGCAGATGGAAGACGGTTCACCAGGTATGTAGCAGTCAGAACAGCTTCACACCAGAGATACTGTGGGACTCTCATAGCAAGTAGCATTGTGCGTACCATGTCCAGGAGGTGTCGATGTTTCCGCTCTGCCACCCCGTTCTGCTGCGAGGTGTATGGGCAGGTAGTCTGATGAACTATGCCATGAGCCAGACAGAGTTCCGCAACGGCCTTCTGAGTAAACTCAAGGGCATTGTCCGTGCGGAGGACTTTGACGATCGTCGCGTACTGGGTAATAACCTCAAGTGGAAAGTGCTGAATGCGAGAGAGGACCTCCTTTCGACTCGTCAGAATATATGTCCAACTCGCCCGGGTGTAGTCATCAACAAACACCATGTAGTACTTTCCTCCTGTAGGCGATGGATGCTCGGCCGGACCCCAAACATCACAGTGGACCAAGTCGAACGGGCGATGGGCAGGTGGAACAGTGCGCGATGGGTATGACGATCTATGGTGCTTCCCTAGTTCACACGACTCACAATGGAACTCAGATAAGTGTAACCAAGGTAAAGTTTCTTTAAGTTTGACAAAACTAGGGTGCCCCAAACGACAGTGCCACAAAAAGGAGTCATGAAGAGAACTAGAGGAAGCAGAGAGTGCAAAAAGGGCTTTAAGTCCCGTAGAGGGAGAGTCAGCCACTAGCTCATAGATGCCCCGTCCGTTCTCACGGCCCAGTCCAATCCTCCGGCCCGTGTCGAGATCCTGGAAGACGCAGTGATGAGGAAAGAAAAACACACCACAGTGAAGGGCTTTAGTGATCGCACTGATGGACAGCAGATTCGCAGGGAATCTAGGAATATACAGGACGTTCTGGAGAGGAAGAGAAGAAGTGGCATGAGACTGGCCAGAGCCAAGGACAGGACAGGAACGACCGTCAGCTATCCTGACGTCAGGAATGGAGGTTTCAGGCCGATAGGCAGTGAGGACAGAGGGGAAGCCAGTCATATGGGAAGATGCCCCCGAGTCAATAACCCAAGAAGTCATATGAGGAGTTGAGATAGACGGCGTACCTGGAGAAGATCCCCGTCCTCCCGCATATGACACCAAGCTGCTCGTCAGTGCCGCTAAACTGGCTGATGGTGCCGCGGTCGGACAAAGTGAGGAGGCCCGTGATGCCTGAATGTAGGCCAGCTCCGAGGGAGATAGGGCGAGACTGACGGTTCCCGACGCCGAGGGAGTAGTCGATGATGACCCGTCCGCCGTGGACAGAGTCGAGGATGTCTTGCCTCCAGAGGCAGCCATAGCCCAAGCAGGCTTCCCGAACTCCTTCCAGCACTTCTCTGACGGATGGGTCGGCTTCCCGCAGTACCTGCAAGGTGGATAAGAGTTCCGGGTCTTCCCGGAAGGTGTGCTCTTCCCCGACGCCCTAGGAGCCCCGCCTGATGCGATGAGTGCTGAAGTCTCTACGGGCGGCGAGGACTGGGAGGTGGGCAGGCTGTCCTGCACTCGAAGTGCAGCTGCAAAGATCTCCTCAGTGGGTAATACCCGGGATCCCCCAAGTACCTGTCCTCGGATCATGTCAGCCAACTCAGGACGTAACCCGCTAAGAAACGCTCCCGCTCGGAGCTCGTCGCGGTATCGTCTAAGTATATCAAGATCCAAGACCAATGGCTGATAAAGCTCGAGGTTAGTGAAGATGGCATCGACCGATCCATAGTAGCTCTGGAGCGTCCTGGTGCCCTGGCGACATGCAAATAGCTCCTCATAAAGGCGAACTGTCCGGCTTACGTTGCTCTTGTTGGCGTACATCGTCTCCAACTTGAGCCACAGGGCACGGGCAGGACGGGTCATGCTGAGCGGCTCCATGATCTGTGTCGCTACACTGGAGATAAGCCAGGAACATACCGCAGACTCCAAACGACTCCACTCCATGTACTCCGGGTCCGATTCCTTCGGCGAGGGATCAGTCAAATGATGCCGAAGGCCATGGGCGTTGAGGAACTCCACGAAAGCGCCCCTCCAGGGCCCATAATTGGACCCGTCGAACACATACGCCGGCTTGGCCAAGGCACTCACGATAGAGTGCTTCCCGGATTGCCGGGACAACCCAATCAGCTGAGAGGGCTAAGTGACCTCAGGAGATGACGACACAGGGGTAGACTCGTCCATGTAGAGATCAGCGACTGTGAAGACGGACCGGCGGCTATGGTAGATGAGTCGACGCTGCCGGGTAGGTCAACAGGGGCCGGGTAGGGTGATGACAGCCGCAGGTCGGTAGGCGCGACAGCAAGATGCGATAAGATGCGCGCAGATGGCTAGGCGAGGAGACAAGCAGAGCGCAGCAGCGAGGGAGCGATAGCGCGAGCGTCAGTAGGGTGCGCCCGGCTGGGTAGGGTGACCGCCGAGGCAGATGTTGGCAGGGCGCGATGTCGAGCGCGGCCCGGGCAGGGGTGACCGGTTGGGCGAGGGTGACCGCCGAGCAACTCCGAGCGCGACAGCAACTCCGAGCGCGATACAGGGGGCAACCCAAGACGCGATAGCCGTGCGGAAGCGACGGGCTGATGGCGAGCGGGCTGATGGCGCGAGCAGGGATGATCCGAGGGACGACGGGCTGATGTCGGCGCCGTCTCAAGACGAGGTGACGGCGCTCGAGAATGGCGGCGACTTCGTAGGGCAAGGCGGCGACGCAGGGCAAGACGGCAACGCAGGGCAAGGCGGCGACGCAGGGCAAGGTTAGCTTCGCGATCGGCAGGGAGGGCTGGATCTTTCTCCTAAGGTATGCTCTGATACCATGTGAGACGGAGAGGAGAAGAAGACGATAACCGATCGTGAGAGGAAAAGAAAATAGGCGGCTAGGGTTTGATATGACCCTTACATGCACGAGAAAGGGAGAGATATATAGGAGAGAAGAGAGAGGAGAGAGGAGAGAGGAGAGAGGAGAGAGAAAAGAAATAAAATGGGCTTTAACAGTAATGATTAATGCATTAATTTGTATTAATAACTATGTAATTACATGCATAAATAGCATGTTATCACCTAGGATAATGGTATTTGGTTGTGCTGAAGTTTATGGTGCATGATTGATACTATAATTTGATATCCACTGCTGCCCCTTCGATGCTCCGCATAAGTACCTTTGAAGGTCTTCTATGTAACTTCCAGCATGTCTCATCTGTATTGGTCTTTCTTTTACAATAATTGTGCCACAAATTTTTTTTGTATTATTGGTGCTCCATAGTATTATGGGTAGGTCAATTTGATTGATCTTGATTGCTAACTCCATACGCTGCCTTGTCTACCCCTGCTTTCATTTCTTGAATGCCAGTTTCTTAAAAAATTCATGAGATACACCATCAAAAGATCTTTTCTTCTCTCCCATTGGCATCAGATCCATTGTCGTCCCCATGCAGCATATTCTGCTGTAAAAAGCCAAGGGGCCAATGCACTTCTTCTTACTTTCTTCCCCGGGCTCTGCTCTCGACATTTGGGGGTGAAAGTGCTTCCCAATCTGTCCCACGACAATGGGCCCGCCGAGAAAATTCCTCTTCTTGCCCATGTTATCTGCATTTTGTATCAACGTTCCTAGCAAATGCGCCTTGGGATTGTGCCGGTCAACTTTAGGATTCATTTGTGGCAATTGGGTAAGGCTCAATCAATCTCTAGCCTATAAAAATGTGTCAGCCTAATAGCCCATCTAATCCGATTGGGCTTGTATCATTCCCGTGGCTTTCTACCGAAGCAAATAGGCTTTGTAGGAGAATGTCTTTACCCTTGGCTTGCTGCTGCTGCTGCTATTTTTGTTCATGCGCCTACTCGTGCTCCGGTCATACTAACGGTTGATAAACTGGGAGGTGGAGGCCTTGGTTTCTCACGAAACATGGACTTGGTTCCCAGTCCAACAGATGCCAACATTGTCACGTGCAAGTTGGTTTTCATCCTAAAATATCATTTTGATGGTACCATTGCACGTCACAAGGCTCATCCAATTGTTCACTGATGAACTAAAACTCGGTTTGATTATATCGTTGTTGTGTGTTCTAATTCATGCAATACATTTATAATTCCTCACTTAGGACAGTAGTAAGCAAGGGTCGATCCTCAGGGAATCTAGGTAACAAGGGTTGAGACGAGAGTAGAAGAGAGGATGAATTCCTATAGTGGAGAATATAAGAAATTAGAAGAGGAATTTTGTAGAGAAAATAGATGTAATTGGTTAGATTATGCGTAAGTATCCAATTAGAGGAGAAGAGAGATGAGAATTAGATGGGTAGAGATTGATTGAAGGTGAGAAAATGATGAAGGGGAGAGGAAAGATGAATGAGATGGTTTGGAATGATTTGTGGCAACTAATGCAACAACCTACGATTAAAATAGAAGAAAATGTCCTACATTATCCATGGAAAAGGCTTACAAGAGAATCCCTCCTCAGAATCTTCCCACAAACCCCGTGTTGGTGCCAATCCTAGGCCGGGTGGTGCTTGATTTGCTACGACGACGATGTCCTCTTGTTCTCCTTCTCCAGAACAAACTCGAGCATCCGATGATGCCTAGCTTGGGCCTAAGCTTCTCCCCCTTTCCTGCTGGTGACCTGGTGTCAAGAGAGAGCCAAAAGACAAAAGAATTCGGAGTGGAGGAGGAGAACTTTTAGAAGTTAGGGCTTCCTCCCAATCCGACGGTCGAGATTGATTTTCGAGAATTTCGGGAGTCCAACAGAAATCTCAACCATATAGATGGGAAGAGTACGATGAGATGAGCCCGTCATCAAAATTTCAGCTCAATCGGACGGTCAGATTAGGAGATATCAACGTTTCTTTCCCGATCATTTCTGGCCGTTGATTCGGTGATTGCTTGCGTCAGCAGCCCTAAATCAGTGGGCTTCCGTGATCGCGCCACGTCGTCATCCGCCGGCCATCGGATTTCCGCCACGTCACCTGAAAGGTAACCAAATTTTAGATAAATCCAAAAGAAGGTAAGTGAAAGGAATCTGCGGCGATTCACTTTCGCCGCATTTTCCTTATTTAGCGCGAATAAGAGAGCGCCACGTCGCTCTCTTATTCCCGCTTCGCAGTCAACGATGACGGCGTGCCTCGCAGGTAAGCAAAAGTTCTTTAATGTTTTATTAAAGAAAACCGTTACGCGAAAAACGACAAAAAAACTAAGTAGATAAAACGACAAAACAAACGCTCTCCGATTAAATCGGACGCGCAAGTAGGGACTCGCCACGTCACCTGCAGGGTAAGAATTAAAAACGGCAGAGCGGCGATTCAACAAAACGACGAAACATGCGTACAAAACGACAAACGAGAAGCGCTAAACGACGAAAAAAACAAGGGAAGAGAACTGCGGCGAATGAGAGAGCGCCACGTCGCTCTCTCGTTCTTCCTTGAAGTCAACCATTACGGCTGATGCCCACGTCACCTGCACGGACATTTAAATAATAATAAAAAGGAAAGAAAGGTTAATGAAAATCGAAGCTCCCAGATCGTGACACGTGTCGCGATCTGGTGAGCTCTATCTACTTTACCTTTTAATGATTTATAATTGCCTCTATGCCCAGCGATAGTTAAATATCGCATTTCAACCCCCGACGAGAATTATTTGTGTATAAATCCCGGAAAACTAAAGGAATAACTCACAAATCTATCCATAAATGTCACATAATTACCTTAATGCCCCTGAAGCTGATAAATAAGCAAGAAATGGTTAGATTAATTAAGCATATGCCCTCAAGATGCCCTAAACTTCATTTTAATCACTTCTAAAATTCTAAAAAATATATTTTGCTTTCAAATTTCATTTCCTTGTTAGATGATAATCAGAGAGAGATATTTAAATATGATAAAATTCAAGAAATAACATAAAAGCATAATGAAGCAAAATTAAGCGATTTAATCATAATAACACATAAATATATTCTTTTTAAGCCAAATGTTCATGAAAATTCAGAGTTAAAGGTCATAGACTTATGTGTTATCATTCACGACTCCAATCAACCGATTGATTTTGATCGAAGAGTTGACTTGGTCAAACTTAGGTCTAATTGATTTTGATCCACTCCGTTTGCGTGCTCCTCTCTCTCACTACTAATCAAGTTTAGTCTCTCCACCAGTTATTAACGACAACAAGTGATATTAGACTCATTTAAATTCAACCCCTATCTATTAGGTTGCATCAAATTTTCATAATTCATCAATAAATACACACTCGTTACTTAACTTCACCATTAAATAGCACAATCCAAATTGACTGTTCAAGAATTTGGCTCCACCTAATTTGGTTCCCAACGGTGACTTGGATCATAATAGGCCATCGCTTTTTCTAGAAACCAACATTTGCCAATCCATGAAAGTCTAATCTTATCCATTCTTATCCATTCATAGGAAAATACATAGATAGCTCTCACAAAAGAACCATCAAACTGAGAATCCAGAAGAGACTTCAGGGGAACAAGAAACACATGAAAAAACTCAATTTTTCTGTCTCTCTCTCTCCTTGTCAATACTCGGACATCGGGCTCCGGTAGACGCCGGATCAACTTTGCATCGAACTGCGATCCTCTCAGTCTTCATACTTGATAGAGACACTTCTCCGAGTACTCCCTAGCCAGTAGTCCAAAGACATCTTCTGATAAAACACAACTGCCGGTCTGTCCTGGCATAATTAACTAGAAATGGATTTTATGGGGTTCCTTATGCGGTAGATGACAGCCAAGGAGATACGCCCAGTAGCACAGCCATGGATACCAGCCCGAACTTGACCAACATGTCCGCTTCTCTCTCCTCCAACTTTAGGAGCACCCGATCTCGCCATAGACGGAGAAACCCACCCTCTTCAACCTGGAGAAGAAGAAGAATGAGAGAGAGAGAGAAAGAAAGATAAAGAGAACTAAAGTGTGGCCAAGATTCTGACGTTTGGAGGGTTTTTGACTTGGGGTTTATCCTCATGAAGGAAGCGAGAATCTTCATTCCCAAGCAGATCCTTCTCGGCTCTGAGCTCCCTGTCCGAGGATATTCTGTAGACAGAGTCCACGTGGACAGTCTTCATCACGGACCCGAAGAAATTTGTAACAGGCACCTGATTCCCAGGGAATGTCAAAATTTCCAGAAAGGGGAATTATGCAGGAAAATATTCAATAGAAAACGGAGGAAAATACTTGGTTGAGTGACCGCTGATACAGGTCCATTCGGTAGTATGCAGTCGACAGCAAATAAGTCGGATTGTAAGAGTTGAAAAGGCTAGAAAACCCACAGAAAATGCAATTTAGTAGTTGATCAAAATAAACGTAGAATCAAAATCGCAAAGCCCAATCTCTGATTATCCACTTGCCTGCTCAACGAGGCATTGCTGTCAATGTTCAGCTTCTCGAAAAATGCGAGGGTGTAGAAAGTGAACCGATCCACCACGGACACACCGATCTGGACAACGGGAGAGAGAGATATGTCAATCATCAAGTCATATGATGCTACTAAAGACAGAGACTAGACAAAAGCTTTACATGTGTGAGAGTGCGAGTGAGGGAAAGAGAGAATAGACACAAAGGAGAGGGAACACCGAGATGAGAGAGGAAAAGGAGATGGATGAAAGAGGTGAGAAGCGAAGGAGAAGGCGGGGAGAGAGAGAGCGCGAGAGATGTCAATAATCAAGTCATATGATGCTACTAAGAACAGAGGATAGACAAAAGCTTCCGCGTATGCGAGAGTGCAAGAGTGCGAGTGAGGGAGAGAGAGAATAGACAAAAGGAGAGAGAAGAAAGAGATAAGAGAGGAAAAGGAGATGGAATAATGAGATCAGAAGGGAAGGAGAAAGAGAGAGAGAGAAGTCTCACATCAGAATCAAGGTGATGAGAGTACGAATTTTCCCCTTTCAAGCTGCTCCCGATGGATAAAACTCCAGGAGATTGAAGCTGTAGCATCCAAGTGAAAATTAAGTCACAGGCATCACCATCACAACCATGTAAAAAGAACTCCGTTCAAACTCCAACTACACAGTCTCTTTTCACAGCATTACATGAATTTTCTAGACTTGAGTCAATATTTCAGTACTTGTTTCAGAAAATTAGAGCCTTATCTAACTTTGAAACAAATAAAAATGAAAAAGTTATCGACCTGGGAAAAGAGGGTGGCCGCTTGACACGTGTCCACCATTATCAGGAGCTCTTTAAACCTGCATAAAATTTCACAAAATCATGTTAAACTAGACTCCAAGAGAAATATTACATGAATTAAAGTCGACTGAATGACATTCCATTAACGGTGAAAGTTAAAAAATGTATAAATGGTGAAAATCTTGACAACTTGTTCATGTGATGGTCACCTTAGTTTCTCGCTCATCTGTTTAACAGCATCAGCCAAATCATGGCTCTGAAGTTCTTCCGAGTCCTGAAACTTTAGGAACTGGTCACCTCCGTGACCTGTCATATACAAGAGTATGTGACTCCCTTCATCACTCAGGAGACGCTTTGATCTTGGAACAGCAGTCTCATGCCTTCCAGTCAAAACACGTAAGAAGGTCTCAACTGTCACCTCATATCCTCGATAATCCACCTAAACACCCAAAACCCAGAAGCCACAACAGATATTTTTTTTTAAAGAGGTGAAGCTGAGGACTAATAGGCTAACTTTCAGATCATTGAGTTGTTAAAAACATACTTCCACGTTGTCTCCATAGAGATTAATCTGGTGGTTTTCGTTGTTGAAAACTTGGGCAGGGTAATTGTTCCTGGGATTACACGCCATGTCATCTGCTAGCATGAGTATAATTCGCTCGTCAGGTATCCCAAGCCTTTTCACTGTTCTGGGAAGCAGAAGAGGAAATAATGAGATAAATGAAAGGTTAAACAACCAAGAAGGATGATTTCCCCATTTACCTGTACAAAGAAAGTGTATTGGCCATATGACGATAGTTGAACCTGATAATTAGATCAGGTGTTTGGGAATTAGATATACTGATTCGAGACACATTAAATGAAATCACCAATTCATCCTTTAAGTATAAATGCCATTTTCCTTTATTCAAAACCATGAAAAGAGAAGGAGAGGATAAAAATGGGAATGAAGACAAGCTTACCAGAAACGAGAAGTGCAAACTAAGACAGCCCAGTTGTTATTGTGCATCTCAGAGGAAGCATCAGACGGTATAGAATGTAACAAGAAGACGAGTCCGAGGAATATCGGCACCCCAGAAAACTTCCATCGGAAGAACAACATTCCTCCAGACTAACAAGTCGACCTGCTAGGACAAATACCGAGAGAAAGAAATCAAAAACACAAAAAAGGAGATTGCTCATTACAAGGGGAGAAGGGGGGGAACTCATTGGCAATTAAAGTACCCTCACTATTTCAAGGAGGAACAGTTGCCTCTCTGCATCACCACATCCAGCCGGTTATGAGAGTCAACAGACATAAGAACATGAGAAATTTAAGGAAAGCTGGGCTATTGCATAGAAATCCACTTTCAGGGTATCCATCTACACTATTGCAAGTGGAGAATTAGAATGACTGGAAGAATGAGAGAAGAATAAAGAGACAAAATAGGGATAGAGAGAGAGAGAGAGACAGAGAGAGAGACAGAGGATTATAAAAAGAGTGAATGATAGAAAGAGATAATAGTTGAGATAAGGAGAGGGAATGAGAAAAATTCAAAGAAAATATAGGGAGTGAGAGAGATAATTGAATAAAGCGAGGGAGGGAGCAAGAAGAAGTGAGAGGGACAAGCATACAGAGAGAGACATTCACCCAAAGAGATGGGGGAGAGGGAGAAAGAGAGGGAGAGAACACAAGGAGAGAGAATTAGATAAAATGATAGGAAAAAAAAGAATTGAAAGAATGATACGAATATGCAGAAAGTGTGTGTGTGCTTGGGAAGAGAGAAGAATCGAGAGAGAATATAATATCGCAGAGAGAGGTATATTGAGTGAGAAAGCGACTGACAGAAAAAGATAGGATTAGAGAGGAGAGGGAAGATTGAGAGAAAATAGGGAGAACTGGAGAGAATGAGAGAGGGGAGGAGAGGGAAATAGAAGATTTGAGACAAGATAGGTATACATACATAAAGAAAACCATATCGAGAGAGAGAGACAGACATAGAGTGAGCGATTGGAGAGGAAAAAAGGAAATTAGGAAATATGAAAATAAACGAGATGTGAGAATCATTGCAAGAGAAGATTGTGAGAGAGGGTGAGAATAATTTGAAGAGAGGCAAAGCTAACAACGAGAGAGAGAAACATATTGAATGTAAACTGAATCAAATCAAAATTAGACCAGATTCAATAGAAACAAATACAAAACAAGAAGAACTGGATCCAATCACAAACCAATAGCATTGATCTGAGGAGTGAGGTAGTTCATCGATTCCATAGTGTTTCTTCTTCTGTCCCAGTGAGTATTGATTTTTTTTGAAAAGAGCCCAGTGAGTATTGATGAATCAATGATCCCTTAACTTTTTAGAAATTAGTTCAATTCTAGAATCAATGAACTACCTCACTCCTCAAATCAATGCTATAGGTTTGTGATTGTATCCAGTTATTCCTGTTTTGTATTTGTGATTCAATCCCTTTGACTTTGTCTCATTCCCACATTTGAGCTAGTTTTATTTGTTTCTATTGAATCTGGTCTAATTTTGATTTGATTCAGTTTACATTCAATTTGATTCAATGAATAAAGTATTCAATTACATCATCCCGGAAAAAAGTTAGAAACGGATAGTCATAGGAAGGAAAGGGTCTCTTCAGAATCCCAGTAAGAAACGCACATCGTTTCCATAAGTCTGAATGACACTATCTGAAGCAAACCAAAACAGACAAAACATAGATGACTTGAAAATCGAGGCTCCGACGACACAGAATCCAGAAAAGAATATAGGAGAACTACCTGTACGCCGCCAAATGGCCAATCTGTGAGTTGTGTTTTCCTGTTCCCGTATCGTCAATGCCCGGTGATGTCACAATCTACCAATGCCATGAAAGATTTGCAAAAAAATATTATTCAGCAAATGTAATGCAAGTCAAGCCTCAGCTTGAGAGTGTATTGGTGAAAAGAAATTTGGCGATTGGCAGTTTTGTCTGGATCACTAGGTTTTGAGAATACTAGTCGAACTCCACAGAGTAAATTTTTTTCTTTCCCTGATTTTTGGTCAGTCAGCCCTCAATCAGGTGGCAGTGAAAGTGAGATTGGCAAATTGGTTTTCTGTACGCAGGAAGGACGTGAGTTTCTTGACAATGCCCTCGGGCTCTCAAACACTCGAGAAGATTCTAGGATTCGATAATTAAAATCTTTGAGAAATTCCCAGGCCAATTCATCCTAATTTTGATACACAGACCTGATCTCGCTACCCTCCACAGTACCAATGAACTGAATTCAATTACATCGTCGCGGAAAAAAATTAGAACCGAGTAGTCATTGGAAGGAAAGGATCTCATCGGAATCCCAGTAAGAAACGCGCATTGTTTTCAAAATCTGAATAAGACTATTTGAAGCAAACAAAAATAGAAAAAACGTAGATGATGTAAATCGAGGCTCCGACGACACAGAACCCTGAAAAGAACAGAGGAGAACTACCTGGAGAACCAGATGCGGCGGCGTGGAACGCATGAATCTCCAAATGCGGCGGCGAGGAAGGAAAGCATCAACGGCAGCAGCGGCCGCAGGAGTGGGCCGAGGGTACAGGTATTCTCCTGCAAAGCCCATATGCTTCCGGTAGAAAGCACGGGAATTATACGAGCCCAATGGGATTAGCTGGGCTACAAGGCCGGCACATTTTTATGGGCCTGAGATTGATTGAGCCTTATCCATATCGCCGCCAATGAATCCTGAAGTTGACCAGCGCAATCCCGAGGCGCGGCAACTGGGAACGTCGACACAAAATGCAGATACCATGGAGAAGAAGAGGACTTTCCGCTGCGGGCCCACCGTCGAGGGACAGACTGGGAAGCACTTTCACTTTCACCGTCGAGGACGTTTGGGGAGCGAAAGTGCTTCCCAGTCTGTCCTCGACGGTGGGCCCGCCGCGAGAAGTCCTCTTCTTGTCCATGGTATCTGCATTTTGTGTCGACGTTCCTTCCGAGTTGCCGCGCCTTGGGATTGGGTAAAGGCTCAATCAATCTCTGGCCCATAAGAATGTGCCGGCCTATTAATTAGTCGAGCTAAGTCCATTGGGCTCGTATAAATTATTGTCAAGAGTATTAGTTAGAAGAGGAGCATCGAGTCCTCAACATTCAGCTTTGTGTTGCGCATTTTGAGCCGACTCAGGTTTTGGGTTTCACCCTTTTGCTGAGGTCTCTTAGTTGCCTGATGCATGATGTTGGCGCCTCAAACTCACATTAACAAACAAACTATATAATGAATAAAGTGAGATTAATTCAAAATGGAGTAAAAGCTAGAACGAGACCACGTAACTGACTAAGGTTTATGAGGCGCGGTTCATCAATATTAAGCGCGTATAGTTCGTTTGTTTATGCGCATCATAACTACCCAATTGGACTATGATTATTTGCATATTAGGCTGATTTGAGTGGCTTTGGCTCGCACACTTTAATTAAAAGAGACATCCTCTCACTAGGATAAGATCGACAAACCAATGACCATATGCCTTGAGTTTCTCACATGCACTTTTGGTCACTTCTCGCTCTTTTTGGGTGTAAACCCTATTTTGAGATACTACATCTCCAATCCGTAAACCCTAGTTATCATCAATTGACCCGTAAACCCTATTTTGAGATACTACATCTCCAATCCTCGTAGATACCGAGTAGTGTCCATGCTAGATCTGGTTTATTTGGAAAACACTCAACCTATTGATATATACAATTCCATCCTTTGCATGTAAGAACCCTGCAAACTACTTTATTTTTATGGTTTCTAACTCGTGAAAAAATGTGCTTGGGGGATGACAGGCGCCTCCTCCTTAAGTGTGTCCCCAATTTTTTCACTATTCGCTTCTTTTTCCTTACACGGTCCCCTAAAATAGGGAGAAGTTACATTTCGTCACACCCTTTGAATGGGTGTGTACCTTCGAGGTGGTTCACAACGCCATCCTTTTAGGAGGTTTTCATGCATCTTCAAGGGGTATCTTTGAGACTCTTTGACACGAAGAGAGGGAGCCATGTGGAAATCCAAGGTTGGTAAAAGTTTTGATAATTTTAATTGGCTTAAATTTGTAGGTTAGGGTTGAGTTTACTTAATGGATGGTCTAGGATGCAAATAACTTGGTTTTCTTTGGGGGTGTCATGGGGATATACAAGGATTCCTAAAATTAGGAAAGATAGTTAGACTTGGTAAACGGGTTCCTAAATTTTAGAAAGGAAGTTTGACTTGGTAAAAGGCTAACAAATAAGGATGTCAGGTTTAGGAGATGGCTTGGCCAAGTCTAGAAAAGTCTCTTAGGATTCACGGGTTGAGGGGTGGCTTTCTAATCTTTGCGGGCTTACTCCTCTTGACTTATCCAAAGACTTTAGCCTCTGGATGTAAACATGTCCTCCAATGATAGGCTTTCAAATATGCTCGTCAATATCAGCATGTTTTTCAATTCGTATGGATGAATTATAATCCTTGCATTTCTTATCAAGTTATATCACTTTGGTGCTTCTATGAGTTCTTCTCTTATTATGAAGGTGTCCTTACCATATTAGCTTTATTTTTTGCTTTGTAGCTACTCTTACAGAGCATGATCGTGCGGTCGTTCAAAACACACGTTCACGTGTCAAAATAAAAACCAAAATCACTTAATTGAAGTAATAATTAGGAATAAATTATTTTAGAGGCGAGCAACGTTTGAATCCGCTGATAATTAGTATTCATTCTTGAGATGCTTTCCAATTTGATCAAATTGGATGAAGAATTGAGATGCACAATTAGGTGAATCATATTAGAAAGAAGACTCAAAGATCTATTGACATAGTTAAAAAATCACTCAATTTAGACTTTTATCCATGGAAAAATCAAAGAGGAAAGTAAGAGAAAGAAAATCATTACTAAAGAGAGGAAATTATGAAATTTATATAAATTATCCTAATCTAAGCTTTAAAATTAAAATCTAACGCTAAATGATGAGAAATTGAAAGGAAAACATAATAGCTAACCAAAAATCAGGCTCAAAATAATTTGATTAATTGATGGATCAGGGCCTTTTGTTTTGCACTTGTGAAAATGAAAATTCAGAGTTTCAAGAAGTGATTTTCCCCATTATTTCTTAGAAATCTTAACTTTAAGCACTCATCAGACGTGAAAATGAACTAGAATATGATTAAAGCAAGACATTCAAGGATCGAGATGTTCAAAAGGTTCAATGAATCAAAATATCAAATAATACATCTTCCATCGAAGAAATATAATTTATGACATTTTGAAATTGGGCATGACCATTGGATCTTTTCCTTTGATGAGATCGACGATTGCATTATAATTTAAATAGGTGAATTGTTATGGTTAAGTCGCGACTGTTTGGTCTTTATCAAAGTACTAGAATCGCGCTACGTATCACTATGAAGGGAGAATCGTTGAATCACATCTGTCGGGTCTTCATTAGATGCTTCAGATCATGACACTTATGTTAGGGGAGTCCATTGGGTGCATTAAATCTGAACCATTATAACTCCCCCGATGGGTGGCTTAGATATGTGGACAGTTATAAAACAAATTGTTGCCTCATGAAACATCGCCCCCTTTAAGTGACCATCAATAATTAAGATTAGATCTTTTTGATTCACATTGATCGGGTGCTCCTTATGCTACCATGTCCCTTGAAAATAAATAATATAATCCTACATTCAAAATATTTAAGCGAATTTTAACTATTAATTGGGCGTAGCTTTATTAATTTAATTCGGCCCATTAAGGGCACTTAACAAAAATGACTCTCCCTAATACTCTCCACGTGTGGGCTATGTGACACCTCTACGCGTTGTCATGTGATGACACGCAAGCAGCATGTCTCTTAAACTATGACGTTAACCTACACTTAAAAATTATTTTTTAAATGATTTTAATCAACATAAATTCAATAAAAATTTGAAATAAATTCAAAAAAATTATATAAAAATCCCAAAAAATTAGAAAATTTATATATTTTAAAATATAAATCCCTTTTAATCCATTTTTATACCAAATTAAATAATTTATCATCCTATATATTTTAATTTAAAAAATAAGAAGAAGATAAATTTTTAACTCAAAAATATAGTCATTGTTCTTAAAATAAAACTAAATAATAGATGAGTATATATGAAAATATTTTTCTATTTTTAGTTGCATTTAAAACTCAAATAAGATCTCAAATAGAAATGGGGATAATCTATTTAAAATTCAAATTTTGATTTATACATGATTAACCTTTAAAATAATATTTTTATATAAATTGCATCGAATGATGAATGCACATAAATGGTATGATTTATGTCACAAAATATAGTAATAATTGATACATGCAATCTTAACACGCAAAAATATGATTATTAATGTAAAATAAGACGTAAAACATTCCATTTTAATGCATGTTATCATACTTTGAGTGCATTTCTATCATTTCATGCAATTTTAAGTTATAATCTCAAAATGCACTAATTTAGGGATAATTATGCATAATTAAGAATATATTTTAGAATATATTATTCCCATCTAAATTTGAGATTATAATTAAGTTTTAATGTTAAATAATAAGAGGAAATTTTTATATACACTCATTTATTTTTCAAAGTTTTGTTTGTCAAGAAGAAATGAGTGTATTTTTTAAATAAAAATTGATCCTCTTGTTATTTAAATATTTTGACTTTTTTTAATGATAGATAATTGAATTTCTGATCTAATGAAAAAAAACTGGATTAATTTGGAGTTGTATTTTGAAAGTTATGAATTTTCTAATTTTTAGATATTTTTCTAGAATTTTTCTGAATTTTTCTCGAATTTAATTTATTTTGAATTAAATTGAATAAAAATATATTTTGTTAACGCGTGATGATGTGGCATCTGACGTGGTGTGAATAAAAATAGCGGCACCACATGGCGATCTACGAGACCACCACGTGTCGCACACGTGTACATGTGTGCATGTGTGCGAGTGCGCGTGTGTGCATGCGCGCACATGTGTGCACGTATGTGAATAAGGGGGGAGCATCATGTTGAGGATTTAAGCTGACTCCTTATTTACGCACTACTTATATACATGTGTCTTCTTTTAATTTTTCACCATGTGGGGCTATTTATTTATTTTTTACGCGCAAGTGACGTGGCGACATGCGGAGCATCCGATCGAGCGTTAAATTAAAATCGTCGATTGTCACTTAAGTGAAAGGGTATGCGGTGCTTTCTGATTGGACGATGATTCATATTTCAAAATGTTTAAATATCAGCCATTTATCAAATGATTTATAACGGCTGAGATTTAACGCATCCAATGGACTTCCGTGGACACGTGGAGACGTCGTAGATGTCCATAGAAGATCGAACGACAGGCGTTACGCGACGGCTCAACTTCACGCGATCACGTGGCTTCATCTGAGCGGCTCCATCTGCGATCCAACGGACCGGACTTAATTGTAACGATTCGCATTAATGCGATCAATCAAAGCCATTGATCGAAGATGAAACATTTTATCGGACGGTTACGCCCAAATTGGCTATAAATTGAGATGTTCTTCAAATTTGTAATGCATTCTTGGATGATTTCGCTCAATTGATCTATCTAAACACTTCAATCCTTGAATCTCTTTCTTTCAATTTCTTCTAGACTCATTTTCACATCCATGGAGTGGTTGAAAGTAATATTTCGTCGATCGGTTAGGGAGAATTCGCCTCTTGAACACCGACGATCATTTTCGAAATCGCGGAATGAAAAGCCTTAAATCAGGCGATTAATTGGATCATTTCGATCGCTATCTTAGGTTAGATTACATGTTTTCCTCCTAATCTTTTGTCATGTATCATTAATTTGTAATTTAGGATAGTTAATTTCATCTTTAATTTCATATTTTTCGTTAAATCACGTTCAAAATTTTCTCTCTACTTCAATCTTCGATTTCTTTGCGAAATCAAAGTCAAATTCACTTATTTTTTATTCCGTGGATTTGTCTTTAAGTTCTCTTTCCAATTCTATCATTTTCCCTAATTTCTCACCTCAATTCATCGTCCGATTTGATTGAATTCCAAAAGATCTCTCGAAAATCCCTTATTTTCATGTGGATTCGACCCTTATTTACCATTATACCCTTCAATTCGTTATTTAATCATTAAATTGGTAAATTTGGCTTTATTGTTGACACGAATCATTGTATAATTAATGACTGCATCGATGCGTTCCGTCAAATGGCGCCGTTGTCGGGGAGGAATGTCCTTCACTAGATCCCTACTAGATACCGGACCTAGTATTAACATCCTCCCTAAAGCTGTATATGACCGTCATCATGTAGGGGAGTTGCAACCTTTCTTAGTAGAGTTATGCTTAACTGATGGATCAGTAAGGAACCCTCATGGATTAGTAGAAGATGTCATTGTAAGAAAAGAAGATTGTTATTTCCCAGTATACTTCCTAGTCGTCGATATGAAAATGACCAAGGAGCTTAGCCAAGCCCTGATCATCTTAGGATGACCCTTGCTAGCTACCGCGAAAGCCGCCACAAATTGGGGGAAAGGAGAAGTAATTCTCAAAGTGGGAGAGCACACCGTGAAGATCGATATCAACAAGCTGATGAAATACCCTTCACGAGCTTCTGAAGACTTGGGCGCCATCGACTTTGCCGACAATCAGGATATTGATGCTTGCGTAGAAGAAGTGATGATGATCGATGAGGAAGCAAGATATGACAAGTTACCAATAGACGAGCCTACCTTGGAGCTCAAGACTCTCCCATCTACACTCAAATACACCTTCCTTGATGAAGAGAAAGCAAAGCCAGCGATTATTTCATCCAAGATGGATATGAAGCAGGAGGAACAATTACTGGATGTACTAAGGCAGAATGAAGAAGCAATCGGATGGACCCTGTCAGATTTAAAAGGGTTGGACCCTTCACTATGCACTCATCGCATCTTCCTAGAGGATGAGTCAAGACCCGTCAGGGAATCCCATAGACGACTCAACCCGAAAGTATGGGAGGTCGTGAAAGAAGAAATTCTTAAATGGCTAAATGCATAAATCATCTACCCCATATCCGACAGCCAATGGGTGAGTCCGGTGCACGTTGTTCCAAAGAAAGCCAGAGTAACAATCACGACAAACGAGAAATGTGAGGAGATCCAGACACGCCTTCCGACGAAGTGGAGAGAGTCTACATTGACTATCCGAAGCTGAACTCTGCAACCAAGAAGGATCACTTCCCTCTCCCGTTCATTGACCAAATCTTGGACCATCTGGCAGGATCAAGTTACTTCTGCTTCCTCGACGGATATTCGGGCTAAAATCAGATTACAATTCATCCCAACAATCAAGAGAAGACGACGTTCACATGTCCTTTTGGCACATTCGCCTTCAGACGCATGCCATTCGGACTGTGCAACGCCCCCGCGACCTTTCAACGATGTATGATGGAAATCTTCTCATACTTTCTTAGCGATAGCTTAGAAGTTTTCATGGACGATTTCTCCGTCTTTGGAAACAACTTCGAAAGTTTTTTGGCTCATTTGACCAAAATCCTGGAGGTCTGCGTCAAGAAATGACTGGTGATAAGTTGGGAAAAATTATACTTCATGGTACAGGAGGGAGTAGTGCTCGGGCATATCATCTCGGGCAAAGGACTAGAGGTGGATAACGCCAAGCTAGAGGTCATCCAAAACCTCCCTCAACCAGATACTGTACGAGATTTGAGGAGCTTTATCGGGCATGTCGGCTTCTACCGGAGATTCATTCAAGACTTTACAAAAGTCTTTAAGCCACTCACCACCCTTCTTTGCGAAGACAAAGACTTCATCATAGACGAAGAAGGGAAGCGCGCATTCACAATGCTGAAACAAGCACTGATCGAGGCACCGATACTTCAAAGTCTTTATTGGGACTTACCATTCGAGATCATGTGTGAAGCTTCGGACTACGCGGTGGGAGCAGTCTTGGGGCAAAGACTCGACAAGAAGCCGACGACCATCTTCTATGCAAGTAAGACCCTCGTTGAAGCTCAAATTAACTATACCATTACGGAGAAAGAGCTTCTGGCGGTGGTCTACGCACTCGAGAAGTTCCGGCCTTATATCCTTGGGAGCAAGATTACTACCTACACTGATCATGCGGCCTTGAAGTACTTGCTCTCCAAGAAAGAGGCCAAACCACGACTAATACGATGGTGTTGCTCCTTCAAGAATTCGACTTAGAGATCAAAGACAAGAAGGGTAACGAAAACTTGGTGGCAGACCATCTATCACGTCTCCACATCTCGGGAGGAGGAGACATCGGTGATACATTCCCCAACGAGTATCTCCTTGTCATCTCGAGCCACGCCCCCTGGTATGCACACATCGCCAACTTCATCGTGACTAGATTGATCCTGGAGCACTGGAATCATCATCAACGAGATAAGTTCTTACATGATCTAAAGTACTATTTTTGGGAAGAACCACTCCTATTCCACCTAGGATATGACCAGATCATCAGACGATGCATACCGGAGGAGGAGCAAGGAGATATCTTGGCGATGTGTCACTCATCGATGTGCGGAGGACATTTCGCGGCACGCAAGACCGCGGACAAGATCCTGTAGAGCGGCTTCTACTGGCACTCCATCTTCAAGGATGCCCACCATTTATATACGGAGTGCCTACAGTGTCAAGCGGCATTAAAGATCTCCAAGCGAGATGAGATGCCAATGCGGGCGATCCTTGAAGTGGAGATTTTCAATCTATGAGGGATAGACTTCATGAGACCTTTCCCACCTTCTGACGGGAAAGAGTACATTTGGTAGCGGTGGATTATGTGTCCAAGTGGGTTGAGGTAATCCCCACTAGGACAAACAATCGTCGGGAGGTACTGAGATTTGTCACACGATGCATCTTTGCTTGGTACGGATGTCCGAGGGCCATCATTAGCGACGACGGCTCACACTTCAATAATGCTCACTTCCAGGCATTATTGAAGTAGTACGGAGTTCACCACCGCATCACCACGTCATACCACCCCCAGGCGAATGGGCAAGTAGAGGTTAGTAATCGAGAGGTCAAGAGCATATTAAAGAAAATAATTCGACCAGATGGGAAGGATTGGGCACACAAGCTTCCCGACGCACTATGGGCATATCGGACGGCGTACAAGACACCCATCGAAATGTCTCCCTTCCGGCTTATCTTCAGGAAAGCCTGCCATCTTCCGGTTGAGGTAGAGCATCGAGCCTATTGGGCTATCAAAAAGCTAAACCTATCACTAGATGAAGAAGGGAAACATCAACTTCTCCAGATTCAGGAGTTACATGAGTTGAGGCATGACGCATACTAGAACGCAGCGATCTACAAAGAGAAGACCCAGGCCTTTCACGACTGACACATCCGACGATGATCATTCCAGGTCAACGACAAGGTATGGCTCTACAATTCGCGCCTCAAGCTCTTTCCTGGGAAGTTACACTCTGGATGGGATGGTCCGTACGTGGTTCTGGAGTTGTTCGGTAGCGGATCGGTACTCATCTCCGACATCAAATCTGATCGACAATTCAAGGTAGCGGCCATCGTCTCAATCCGTACCTAACATCAAAAACACCCGCACCGACAGATAAGATAAATCTGCATCTTCTCAAGCACTCGAGGACGTGACGGTATCACCCTCGACCCATCAGTAGTTGTAGGTTTTATTTATAGTTTCGTCTGGCTAAAGACGTTAAACTTAGCACTCTTGGGAGGCACCCCAAGATTATCTTACCTTTTAGTTTTCTTTGTTTTTCAGTTTTTATAGATGTCGAAGAACTACACTAGGAAAGGGCGGCACCTGCACGAAATCCCGCGAACGAGCATGACGGATTAATGAGTTTTTCTAACCCTTATTTTCCCTCACCACATTTTCGTATCTTTTTCATGTCATGATTCAATATTTTTGATATATTTTACATGAGCATATAGTTTTCATTGAGGGCAATGAAAGATTCTACTTGGGGGTGAAAACTTAGAAAAATCTCTACTATTTTCAAAAAATTTAAAATTCTACATTCTAAAAACTCCTATTTTTCAAAAATTTGATCTACTCTACCCCCACCTTAGAAGTCTTGACATTTAGAGATCCGACCTACTAGAGATGTACAAGTGAGAGCCTTATAGCCCATATGATTACATTTTGAGTAATAAAGCTAAATGATCTAGAGAAACCATGGATAATACTTAGTGGTTGACTTCTTTGGGGTTGGGTACCTAATAGGCACCAAGGAAAAAGAGTAATTAGAGGTTGAAATTCTATGGGATTAAAAAGGAGAGTTTTTTAGAGAAGATAAATTCCATCCCCTACATAAACATCAGCCAATATTGCTTAGTGTGGGAATTCCTTGATTCTAGACTTTTCCTATAAAAGAGTGCAATGATCCATAATTTTTGTAGCACCTATCTTTCCTTGTATGCATGTAGTTTATCTTTTCTAAAGCAGTCAAGTAGTTACACTACTTTTTTTTAAACCTCACTCATGATCATAACACTCCCAAGTGATTCACACATCCATCACATTTTTCCATATTTCCCTCACATGTATGTTTACCTTCACACAAAACTTCACATTTGCTGCATACTCTCTTCGAAAATCCTAAAACTCCTCCATATATTTATGCCAATCTTTTAAAATGTTAAAAAAAAAGAGAGGAGAAAAGTCAAAAGAAAGAGAGAAGAAAAGTCAAAAGAAAGAGAGAAATAAGAAGTTACAAGAAGGAAAATAAGTGGGAAATATCTTCTACCTTCATCTCTACCTCCACCATCATCTCTACAATCTACCGTATCCATCACCATCCACCTCATTTGGGAGTATAATTATCATAAGTGGTACCTTCTTTGTTTTAAAAATCCACTTTGTTTTATCAGCATATCTGTGTTTAACCACGTCATACCTTTAGAAATAGTATCTTTTTATTTCTTTCAGCCACCTCACACGATGAATCCCAAAGATAGGAAACCTTTTGAATTGCACTCTTTATAAGAGGAAAGTGAGTTGAGGGGAATTCTAAAACATTAAGTAGCCTCCATTTTGAGGGAAGGAGTAATGTATCTATGGAGAGGGTAATGAATTACATCCGCTCATGAGAGAGTGAGTATCTTTTCATCACCATAACATCATACCTTAGATATGCTCACCTTGATCATAATTGAGAATTAGACTCGAGCATTAGCCGATGAGCACTACCCTAATATGCACTAAAGAAGTCAACCTAGAGATAGAATCTAGATCATTATGGCCTACACTATGAGGAAAACGTAATCATACATTTATACGCTTTACCTTTTTAGTAAATTATTAAGAGACTAGCAATCATTTAAGTTAGGGGTGTGATAACATGCTAAATTAGACATGATAATACATGATTATTAATACATATTAAGGCATAAAAGGTTTCATTCCTATGCATGTTATCATATTTATGAGTATTTATCTATCATTCTATGAAAAAGTCATGATAATCTCAAAATACATTAATTTATGGTTAATTATGATGAATTAAAGATAAATAATTTGATAACTCATCTTTATTTGAGATTATAAGTAGTTTTTAAAGTTAAATAATGAGAGAAATCATTTTTATAAACATTCATTTAATTTTTTAAAGTTAAAATCTTAAAGAAATGAGTGTATTTTTTTAAATAGAAATTAAATCTCTTGTTATTTATTAATTTTGACTTTTTATAATGATAGATAATTAAATTTCTGATCAAAAGAAAGACATTTCGATTAATTTTGAGTTATATTTTGAAAGTTATGAATTTTCTAATTTTTAGGGATTTCTTCGGAATTTTTTTGAATTTTTTTGAATTTATATTGAATTTCTAAGGATTTCCGAAATTAAAAATCAAAATTTCTAATTAAAACTCGATTTTTTGAATATTTTATAACGCAAGTGATGTGGCGCGATCAAAGCCGTCCAATCGCATCACGATCGACGATCGAGGCGAGGAGGCCGTGTGGCAGAGTGGGAAGCGTCCGGTCGCGTGAAGATTTAAAGGCCGTTGATCTTCACTTAAATTGATGGAGATAGGTGGCTTAATCGGATACACAGGATGCGTCTAATCTCCACCGTTGATCACGAGAGTTATAACGGTCGAGATTAGATTGCAGAAAAACACATCTGAGGTGTCGGATCGCGATGCAACGGATACGTTTCAATGCATTTTATAACACGCGACGACGTGGCTTCATCTCAAGCGTCCGATCGCAATCCAACGACCACGACTTAACGGTAACAATTCTCGATCAAGAGTTTCATCAGAGCCGTTGATCAGTTTAATCGGACGGTTACGCCCAAATGTCCTATAAATTGAGATGTTCTTCGCACTTGTAAAGCATTCGGGAGTAATTCAATCAAATTGAACTGATTGACGATCGACGAGGAAGAAATCGACGCTTTAACTCCACGATCATGATTTTTAGATTTTTTATGAAAAGCCTTGACTCCGGCGATTAATTGGACTAATCCGATTGCAATCAAGGGTTAGGGATCATGTTTAATCCTAATCTATTGCCTATTACTGTTTAATTTCCGTTTAGATTTGTAATTTAGTTTAATTCAGTATTATTTTTGTTATTTTCGTCCTTCCGATTTTTTGAAATTTTACCTCACTTTGATCTTCAATTTCTCCGTGAAATCAAAGTCAAATTCGATGATTTTTGATTCCGTGGAATCGTCTTGAAGTTCTCTTTCATAAAATATCATTTTCCCCAATTTCTATCATCGATTCATCATCTGATTTGATCAAATTCGAAGAGATCATCATAAATTTTCCTAATTCCCTGTGGATTCGACCCATATTTACCATTATACCCCTTAATTCGAGATATTTTCATTAAATTGGTAAGTTTAGACTTTATTTTGACACCAATCAGTGTGCACTTGACGACCACATCGATTCGATCCGTCAAATGGCGCCGTTGCCGGGGATGTCTGATAATATGCAATTATAACTTGAATTCTTACCCTAATTAACTCATATTCATGCTTATTTTAGGTGAATATGATGCATGTTATCATACTTTTTAGGAATTTTCTCCATTGGCATGTCATTTCACTAAAGTTGATATTCATGCATAAATTAGGGATAATTTCATGTTAAATAGATTATTAATCTTTTGTTTAAATTAATAGAAGTTAATATCTATTATTAAATGATTTTTTTGACTTTAGTAAATGTTTAGAAAGATAATTTCAAGATGAATTTATGATTTAAAGTGTTTAATGAAAAAATGATTTAAGTAAATTTTAATTCATCTTGATTTCTTCATTCTAAATATATTTTAATTGACATGATATTAAAAAGAAGAGAATTTGTGATCCAATGGAGAAAATTTGGATTAAAAAGGAGTTGTACATTTTAATTTATGAATTTCTGAAGTTTTATACTCTTTTTCTGAATTTTATTTGATTTTTAAATGAATTTTAAGGCCTTTTCTATTAAAAAAATCGGAAAAAAGGGGGTAGGCTTACCGCAGGTGATGACGTGGCGGCGGGCCCTGGGCGACGGGCTGACGTGGCGACGAGCGACGTGGCAAGGCGGTGATGTGGCGCGCGGGGACCACCGCGCCGTTGCGGCGTGGCATGCGAGGCCACGTGCCGAGTCGCGTGTGGCCACGCGTGACGCGTGGGCTGACACGTGTGCGAGTATATCATATAGTATATATCATAGGTTATCATACATATAAGCCTATTCTTAGAACTGGCTATTTAGATTGATTCGTCTCCCTATTTAACTGCATCATTCCCTTTTATTTTCTCCGTGTGGGACTATGTTCCCACAAGGTTCTTACCTTGCAGGTGACGTGGTGGCACGACGGGCGTCGGATCGAGGCGGGAACCCTCGATCGCGTGGACCGGAGTCCACGCGATCAGCAATTAACACATGTGCTAATAATATGCATAAGTGACGTGGCTGATTCCAAATCAATCCGGAAGCTACGTCTTCGCCAAGTGCAACCGCTTCCACGACGCCTTAATTCTGCTCCCACGACCGCCTCTATTGCCCTTGATTTCGGGCTAATTTCTCCTTTAAAAACTCATGTAGTTCTTCTTTGTTCTTCAACTTTTGATCGATTCGTGAAGGAATTAAGCGAATTTCGAGGAAGATCTTTAGTTTATCGTGATCCCCCTGCGTTTAGACTCAATTCCGAAGGGATTGGAGCGGGATTGATCACGAATTCCTCCATGATTTCATCGAATTTTCCCATGAATTCCAAAAATCCGTGAGAAAGGATCCGAGCAAATTCACTCCAATTCGTTTCAAATTGGAGCTTAATTCTTGTGGCAATCGGGTTAGTAGTGAGCTTCGATCGATTATCAAGAGGTAATTTGAGTTTTTATTAGATTTAGAAGTTTAATTTTGCAAATTAGTTCATAGTGTTCTTCATTTTCCCCAAATTTCGGTCTGAAATTTTGCTGATTATAATTCCAAATAACTTGATTTTGGTTTCATTGGATTCCCCTTTTCATTTGACCCTTAAATTTGACGTTTGACCAAGGACTGTTCATCTTGCATCAGAAGTCAAACGTTAACTTTCGGGGTCAATTACTTTTTATTGACAAATCAGAATTTGATAATTTCGGTCTTGTTGGATTCCTCTGGTTCTTATCTTTCCATTGACATATAAATTGCAAGATTTGGATTTCATTTGGGCATTCAATTTGAAGATTTCCTCTGAGGTGTTAATTTCGGGGATTTTCTGATCATTGATTTTCAATAATTCATAATAAATCCATTTCTTATCCAAAAATTACGAATTATATATCAATAAATTCTATTTTCTCTCTAGTTTCCAAATATCTAATTTTCGCAATCTTCTGACTCTGTTTGATTCTCTGATTTTACAGTACACCTACTGTTGGTCAAAGTCAATGCTTTGACTGTGACTTTTGACTTTTCTCTGTCAAATCCGAGATTTCAATTCTTAAAACTTATTATTTACCTTATTTATATCATTTCCATATCTTACATCTTATTTTCTCTTATTTAAAACTCCTTTTAAACCTAAGTTTGACCAAGTCAACTCTACGATTAAAGTCAACCCTGCTATCTGTGGATCGACCCGATACTTACCCAATACTTGATTATTATGTCTTGTCTTTGTGAGTTCGGTTTTATAAATTTTGTTTGACCATCGTCTTTGTGTTTTAACGACGCACGAAAACGACACGTCAATGTCCTATACTAGATCCCTACTAGATACCAGAGCTAGTGGGTTAATCATCTATTAATAGATTTTTGCTAACCCATTAATACCACCGCCTTCAGGGCATTGCCTTCAGGACTATTATGGGTGCTTTAGTGGACTTATCACTTAGCTGGAGTTGTATCAATCATGCATTCGTCGACTTCTCACTCGTCTGGAGTTGTATCAATCGTAAATGACTGATCTTCTGACGTAATGTCATTATAGAGAAGAGCTTGTTGTCACTCTCTTTTTTGTTGGTGTTGACACCTTGATCTCTTCTTATATTCGAGGGTTTGTATTGAGTGAGACTCTCTTCACGTTTTTCCCTTCCACTCTTTGGGTGTTGACCAACACTCCTCTTTTGCCATCATTTGTATGTTAGGATCCGAGGTCGACAAACTTTATGAAGTTTCGATCAAAACATAAAATGCAACATAATACATTGAATCAGACATTCAAAATACTAACCCACCAAGAATAGATGATCCTATCATTTAGTTTGTATGAGTAAACATACTTCCAGGGTTTCCTTGAGAGAGTTCTTGAAGCTATTCAAGCGGTATCTGATAACATGTAATTACATGATTATTAATACAAATTAAGGCATAAAACATTCCATTTTTGTGTGTTATCATACTTTTAGTACATATCTATCATTTCATGCAATTTTAAGTTATTATCTAAAAATGCACTATTTTAGGGATAATTATATATTTTAAGACTATATTTTTGATGAAGATTATTTCTATCTATATATGAGATTATAATTGGGTTTTAATGCTAAATAATAAGAGAATACTTTTTATATTTATTTATTTTTCTAAGTTATAATTTTTAAGAGAAATGAGTGTATTTTTTAAATAGAAATTTATTCTCTTGTTATTTATTAAATTTGACTTTTTAGAATGATAGGTAATTTAATTTATGATCTAATGAAATAAAATTGGATTAATTTGCAGTTGTATTTTGAAAGTTATAAATTTTCTAATTTTTATGGATTTTTTATTTTTTCAGAATTTTTTAGATTTTTTATGAATTTGATGAATTTAAAATTGATTTATTTAATTCAAAATCAATTTTATTATCGCGCAGGTGATGTGGCAAAATCTAGAGCGTCCGATCGTGAGATTAATCGTGACTGTCGATCGTCACTTAAGGTTGAGGGGGGGTACGTGGCACAATCTTATTCGTCGGCGAATCATTTTTAAAATGATTTAATCTCAGTTGTCGATATGAAGATTTATAAGTGATGAGATTAAAACCGATGAAAATGCATCCGAAGCGTCGGATCGAGATCCAACGGATGACATTTGATGCGTTACTTATAACGCACACGATGTGGTGAAATCTTGACAGTCCATCTCCAATCCAACGACCATGACTTAACCGTAATGATTCACATCTCTACGTTTCATCAGAGCCATTGATTGAATATTAAACGCTCCATCCGACAATTACGCCCAAATTTGCTATAAATTGAGATGCTCTTTGAAATTATAAATCATTCTTGGATGTTTTCATGTAATCGAACGGTTTAGATAGCACCATCCTTGAATCTCTTACTTCTAATTGCTTCTAGACTCATTTATGTGTCGACGGAGAGGTTGGAAGTGAGATTTTGTCTATAGAATAGAGAGAATTAGCCTCTTGAACGCCAATGATTGTCTTTGAAATCGCGGAATGAAAAGCCTTGAATCCGGCGATTAATTGGATCATTTTGATCGCTATCACGGGTTAGATTATATGTTTTTATCCTAATATTTTGTCATGTATCATTAAATTGTGATTTAGGATCATATATTTAGTTAATTTTGTCTTTAATTTCGGATTTCTCTTTCTTCACGTTCAAAAATTTCTACCTAATTCGCTCTTTGATTTCTCCGCAAATCTTGATCCAAATCAAGTGATTTTTGATTTCTTGGATTCGTCTTTGATTCTCTTTTCAAATATATCAAAACCCCTAATTTCTCACCTCAATTTATTGTCCGATTTGATCAAATTACAAAAGATCTCTGAAAATTTCCTTATTTTTTGTGGATTCGACCCTTATTCACCGCTATACCTATTTAATTCATCATTATTTCATAAAATTGGTGAGTTTGGTAATTGTTCTATCTCTTGACCTTGTGTTTTCAAGGACCTCGCGGTCTCGATTTGTCATTATCCACACGATCTTTAGATGGTTTGATCTCCTCTTCAAAGCTCTTCATCAAGAGAGAAAAGAGAATAAATGAGAGAATTCTCACAAGGCTTGCATGGGCAGCTTGAGTTGTGGTTATTCTCTCCCTATCTATAGACATCTGGTATGTGGATTTTTTTATAAAAACCCTCATGATTATATTTGTAGCTACCAACATCCACATACCTTATGTGTGTGACCCTCTATATCCATATATCTCACTAGTTAACAACTCTATAAACCAAATAACACAGTATTATTTAACCTTAATTAATTATCCACATCGACATTTAGATTAGTTAATCATAGATTGATTTAACCCAATCGATAAGTTGAGTTGTCAGCCCGTTGGGTGCCAAGGTACACCACATAGTCTAGGAGATAAGGAAGAACTCACTTATGGAACCTCTCTGTCATTGATTACCATGTATGAATAATCTTACATCCGCACGAGATTGATGAATGACTTAGGGTATGGTCAATTGTTTAACCCTAATTGGTCACTAAAGTTAGTACTTATGTGTGTAGAAAATCATCAGGAACTCCTTCTCTGATATTTCTTCTACCTTGGCTAAGGATTTCATCGCATCTCATTCATTGAGTCAATCTCTTCAAATAGCGAGGGTAGACGATCCCATCTTGACCAAAAAATTATCTTCGTGGACTTTACGTCGTATTCAATATATGACATTTTAGATATCTCGTGGCTAGAGATTCGTGAGTCATAATCAAAACACGATTATCAATCCACAATATGTCTTTGGCGTCTCAAGTCAAATGACCACAAACATAACCATGACATGAATAAACCTGGTTGATAGTTAGGTATAATACTATTAAGAGATTCATACAGATCAATTCAGTAAACTCTTTCTCTAAAGAACACTCATTATCTATCCTGAGTGTCTCTACACCGATGGCTGCAAGATTAGTTATACACATCATACGAGTAGGATTCAGTAGTGCTATTTTTTCTAGATAATTCGATGTCCTTCTCGAATATCCCATGAATTAAAATCTTTAGAACATATGTTTAAAGACTAGTGATCACTATATTATGATCGCATCATAATTCACTTAGTCATTGCACATGCTCATAAACTTTATTACAAACAACACATAAGAATGACAATGAATAAATTTTATTTCAATGAACATAAACGAGATACATGGAAGTGTGATTGACTTATAAGCCACATAATATCCATCAATTACCAGTAAATATTAATGTTATCAATGTTCACCTTGAAGTACAACCTCCCTCCTAATGCTTGGGTAGTGAAGTTTATAACAACTTTTTAGAAAGTCTAATCCACTCGTGGACCTTATTACCCATCAAATATTATATTATATATATATTTTTAATTTTACAATTCTCTATACTAAGACAAGACTCACAAACAACACAAGAACATGTAGGCCATCAGTTCTTTCTTCACATTGTTTATACCTACTACTACAAGCAATGTCCCATTGGAAGTTTGATTTATTATGTCATTAGATCATGGTTCATATGACACAAATATGTTTGATATTGGTATCATATGATAAATTGATCCTACATCCCATACCCCAGGAGCCTTATTTATCATTTGAAATCACAATAATGATAAAGCCGATAAAAAGTGGATACACTTGAATTAGCCAACGGGGTGAGCTAATGACTGATCCTTACGAGGAGGACGAGAGACTTGCATCTGTTGTTGCAAAATCTTCATTTATTAAGTTTCCTCTCTTGGCCTTTGAGACATCTCTTGTCCATGGATTTTTGCGCTAGTCACTTCAGCATTCATTGGCAGCGATATGGACAAGGCTCAATCAATCTCTGGCCCATAAAAATGTGCCGGCCTAGTAGGCCAGCTAATCCCACTGGGCTAGTATTATTCCTGTGCTGTCTACAGGAAGCAAGTGGGCTTTGCAGGAGAATGTCTTTACCCTCGGCCCGCTGCTGCTGCTGCGGCTACTCGTGCTCCGGTCATGCTCACGGATAGGGTTATCCAAACTCGAATCGGAAATCGGAAAATCGAGCCGAACCGTCCAGACGGTGGTAAGAAATTTTATAAACCGAAATTCCGGTTTTATTCCGGTATAGTTTCGGTTTTGAAATACGGTGTCACCAAATTGAAATTTCATAAATACAGTGACTTCACTCTCTCTCTCTCTCTCTCTAGGGCTCACGAGTCACGACGCCCTTTCGGCACTCACGAAAGATGGAAGCCCTCATTTTTCCCACCGTTTTCCCGCCGTTCAATCTGAAAGAACGATGCTCTCTCTCCCTCTCGACGGCTGAAAGCTCTCCACCGAATCTCAAGCTGCATAAAAATCGATTAGCTTCTCCAGGTGAGGGGGTAATTCCGATCTCGAGGTTTCTTACCACATCCTTCAAGCCTGAAGCTAAATAAGAGAGAAAAGAAATCGTCCCAGTTCACTGTCCCATTCAAACTCGAAAAAGGAGAAAATGCTTGCTGATATTCTACTCTCCAAGCACAAGAGCAGAGGAAACCAACTCTGAAAACGATTAACGGGAGAAATCAGGTCAGATTCGTGTGGGTTCTGTTTTGAGCCATGTGAATCAGTTATTTAATGAGATTTCTTTCTGATTTGGGCCGAGTAAGTCGTTTTACATATTAGGTGAGTTTTGAAATCGATTTATTTTTTTATCATGGAAATCTTCTACATTTGCATTGCATTTCCTGAATAATATTTTTTTGCAAATCTTTCATGGCATTTGTAGATTGTGACATCACCGAGCATCGACGATACGGGAACAGGAGAACACTACTCACTGATTGGTCATTTACGCGTTCCACGCCGCCGCATCTGGTGCTTCTGGTAGTTCTCCTCTGTTATTTTCTGGATTCTGTGTCCTCGGAGCCTCGATTTTTAAGTCATCTATGTTTTTTCTGTTTTGGTTTGCTTCAGATAGTCTCATTCAGACTTATGAAAACGATGTGCGTTTCTTTCTGGGATTCTGAAGAGACCGTTTCCTTACTATGACTACCCGTTTCTAAAAAATTTTTCCGGGACGATGTAATTGAATATAGTTCATTGGTATTATTTGAGGGTAGCAAGAGCAGGACTGTATGTCAAAATTAGGATGAATTTGCCTGGAAATTTCTAAAATATTTTATTGTTGTTTTTTAACCAGAACGGGAAGCTCAGGGCTTGCAGTCAGTGTGTGACCCTAAATTGCCCAGCGATCGATCTCGAGTACGCCAGCGGCATGGCGTCGTCTTCCCTTTTCAACTTTTCGTCAGCGGGAGCATCATCCTCTTCTCCCTTCTCATCCTCATCCGCCTTCTCCTTTGCCTCCGCGCTCCTCCTCCTCTCCCTTCGCATCCTCCTCCATATTCTCCTCATCCCCTTCCCCGTTCTCTTCTACTTCTTCCTCCTCCTCTAGCCCCTCCCTGTCCTTCTCTCTCTTTGCGTCTTCCGCCTCTGCCCAGCTATCTTCCCCTTCTCCCTTCTCCTTTGGCACCTCTTCATCCCTCTTTTCATCTCCATTATCTTCTGCTGCTACTTCATCGGGGTTCCCGTTTGGTGGCTCTTTTCCTTCGGTGTCGTCATCTGCCACTTCTGGTCCTTCCTCGTCTGCAAACAGCGGAGGATTTGGGTTGTCATCCTTTTCTCTAGGTTCTTCCGTTGCTACATCCACATCATCATTCTCTTCGGGGCTGTTGCCAGCATCTACTTCTTTGTCGTCATTGGCAACATCCATCAATGTGAGTGCCCCCAGTCTTGGTTCAGGCTCTGCGGCATCACTTTTTGGATTCGGAGTCTCCAGCTCCTCAGCGGCAGCCGTTACATCGGGTTCTTCCGCTCCTTCCATTTTTGGCACATCGTGCTCTTCCATCTAGCGCTCCATCTTTTGGCACATTTCCCTCCTTTGGGGTGACTTCCTTTGCTTCCACTGCTCCGTCATTTCCTTCATTCGGGGTTTCCTCTGGGAGTTCAGCCCCCACTTTTTCTTCACTTGGGGTTTCTTCTGGTGGCTCGGCCCCAACCTTTCCTTCACTCTCTCTAACTTCTTCGTCAGCTGTGCTTCTTCTTCTTCTTCTTCTTCTTCGCCTTTCTCAATCACGAGCAGCGCATCGCCTTTCAAGATTCCGTCAACAGTAGGCGCATCATCAATGCTATCATCCTCTCCCTTATTTTCTTCTTCGTCCTCTGGGTTCTCCCTAGCAACTCCATCCTCTTTGCAGTCATCGTTTGGATTCAGCAGCATGGCTGCTTCCTCCACACCTGCCGAAAAATCTACCCCAGTTGTAACATCATCGGCAGTCCCTTCTACATCTTTCTCTTCTCCTTTTACTGGTTTTGGCATCGCGGCATCATCAATACCCGCTGCGACTGGGGCATCATCTGCTGCTACAACGGCACCGAGTGCCATCCCAAGTTTTGGAATTAGCTCTTCTGCCTCTGCTGCTCCATTGTCAGGCCCTGTCTTTTCTGTCTTCTGGAGCCACACCCATCATTGTCATTCTCATCGGCTATTTCAGCACCATCTACAGTTTCTTTAGCTGCACCATCCTCTCCTGCTTCTTCTGCAGCTTCTGTTTCATTATCTTTCTCATCAGTGATAGCAGCGACATCGTCTGCAACAACTGCTTCATCAACAGTACCGACTTCTTCATCTGTGGCACCAGCATTTTCTTTCTCACTGGGAGGATCAACGACATCTTCTGCTGCTTCCTCTGCTGCATCAGCTCCATCATTCACATTTACTCCATCGTCAGCACCACCGTCTTTCTCTCTCTCATCAGCCGCTGCATTGTCTTTGCCAATTTCGTCTGCGTTGTTATCGTCCTCTTCCCAGTCACTTTCAGTGCCTGCCTCTGCAATAGGTGAGCCTATCATTGCCATCCATAGTCTCTCATTAATAATCTTCATTATCTGTGGATTAATTTGCAGAGTACCTGTTGCATATTTACTTATTTATATTGATCACCATCTTGTGATATTTTGGTGGGCATGAAATTTTGTAGCATTCTCTGTTGAAGTAAAACCTGAGGAGATTAAATTTATTACATCCATTTTAATTAAGTATCACTGTTTATATGGAAATGAGCAGCTGAATACATCTAGACAGTAGCCTTCTCTAGATTTTGTTTTGAGTTGCATTACATGAAGCTCTTAATTTCCCATCTCATCGTATGATTATGTTCAGCAGTTGGTTTATTTATGGTTCTTGGTACTTAACTCGCTTATGAGGAAAAAGAATTACACATTAGTGCTGATGCTTCTGATAATCTTTTGCTCTTTTATGCAAATAATGCCATGATGTACTTTTAGTTTCTGTTCAATTTCTCTTCGCTGAATCCTAACCCAGCGCCTCTCATCCCCTCAGACTAGGTTTTCCTGGAAAGAATCCCAGAATCACTTACATAATGCAGTTTAAATGGAGGTTACATTAATGAAAAGTTCCCCATTGAGTGATTTGGTAAATCCCATTTCGGAATCACTTAATAGAGGTTCTGTAAAAATATAAATTACAGAGCACACAAAATTAAGCTTCAGGAAGATATCAAATGCAAGAAAGAAAATAGGGAAACTTCTTCCCCCTCCAAACTGGCTGCAGATGTGGTCCATGTCTAGCTTTCCCATCAGCCGTTTGTATGTGGGTCGCAGATGGCTTTTTGAGAAATATATTATCTATTTGAGCCAATGAACAAGAAAAAAGATACATATAATATTGCTTCGATTGGTGTGTACCTTTGTAGTTCTCTTTTATCTTTTAAAGATTTCCTTTGGTTTGCTGTAACCTTATGGTATGGTGATTCTCTTGTTGCAATTTTATTGTAGTCCAACAGCGAAAGATATTTTAGAGTTTAATGATTTCGATGTATCAACCTTCCATGCAAACTTTTCTAGGTATCTCCATTCACTTGAGGACTATCTTTTTCTGTACCATGTTTGAGTTGGGTTCAATTAGCGTATTCACTGGTTAGCGAACAAACTTTCTTGCCACCATCAACAAGTTCAGATAGATACCTTAGCTTGCCCAAAGACTTAATGTCAAGTTCCTTTTGACAGATTCAAACTGAGTGCCCTTCTCCCATCTGTATTATGTACTGCATCTAATTGTCATTCACTTATCAAGTTAATGCTTGGAGTTTCTTGGTATTCTCGTGTTTTAAGAAGAGAATGTGATAGCCATTATTTTTTGCATGCTCTTCATAGTGAGAGTTAAACCTTCCAAACTATGCTTGTGGTTACTGCTAAGACCATCCCCAGCCTGCCTTGGCTAACGTGCTATATTTTCTCGGCCTGAAATATTGGAATCAGGAGACAGATATATATATAATCAACTTCAATTTCTCCTTTCCAAAAATCATTCTCTCATCTAGCAGATTAATGCTCATTCCACACTTTTGGCATAGAGATTTAAGTTCAAGCTTTTTGACCAGTGCTAATGTTTCTAAATAGTCAACATTGTACGATTTTTAAACCTTTTTTTCCCTGACCCAGGCTTTGTATATCTCTAATGATCCATTAGCTCGATACATTTTAGTGCACGTCTATGGATATCCAACTGTTTTTTCTAGGCATTAAAGGTAATTTCTTTGCACTGACCCTATTTTCTCATCTATTGTTTCTCTTTTTGTCCCTTGAGAGGGCCTCTTCAAATGTAGTTCATGGTAAAAAAAATTTTTTTACCAAGATCTCTGAGAACGAAGTGTGGGTCTTAGGTGAAACGATCATGTGTAACACTATGATCCATAGTTAAAGTGGTTATTTATATCTCATTTCCTTTCCGTTGAGGAACTGGCCGGGCTAATTGTTCATCTTGGTTTTATCATGTTGGACCTTGACCTTGCATATCAGGAGTGTCTTGCTCCTTGGTAATTTATCCCTGGGTAAGATTTATTTGAATCGTTCTCTTTTTCTTGGCCCGTAATATTGCGATTTGTCCTTTCAGCATAGAATTTCACCAAGTACAAAGCAGAACTCCTTTAGGTATTCCTTGAGCTTCTCGTGTGACAGTCTTAGGAACTAAGAACTAAACATTTCTGACAGGTTTCTCTTAGTTCCCATTCTGCAAGTTGGCATCTTTATCACTAAACACAACAGAAGCCGAAACCTGGAAAATTTCTCATTGATGGTTACCCCCAAAAATAAATTCCACCCCTTAACATTGCTAAGTAACCACAGATTCACATTTAATGACCAGTGACATGGACATGTGCGACACATTCTGCTATCTTGGAAGTTGAAGTTGTTTTTTTATTTATTTACTTTGCTTGCGAATATCCTTAGATAGACTTATTGGATGAGATCAAAGTCCCCATGATCTTGTCGGAATTATATTGATCTCGTAAACTGCTTTTACCCTCTTTCGATACACGTGAACATTCTTAAATCGTTTTCGTGAACATGTAGAGTCTCAGAGCTGCGAATGTTCATATTCTTTTTTTTGTTTTGTCCTAATCGTGCATCTGCATTCCCTCGACAGCTACGAGTGTCTCAACAACTTCAACAGTTGTGGCCGTGACTTCTGCGAGTCAGGCCCCTGCAACCACTAGCGGGTAACAGTTATTCTCCCTTCACTTCCCTCTCATCCTTTGTTTCAATTTCCCTCGACAATTCATCTTAACATCCAAGCATACCGCCGTTGTAGGGTGCCGTCGATGACGACAGGAGTAACTGCCCCCTCTGTGACTCCAAAGTTACCATCAGAAATTACAGGAAAAAGTGTCGAGGAGGTATATATTTTCTCATCAATAATTTTGTCGATATACAATTTGATTATTAGTTCATCTCTTTATTTTCGGGCAGATTATAAAGCAGTGGAATTCTGAACTGCGAGAGCGCACCGGAAAGTTCCACAAACAGGCAATCGCCATAGCCGAGTGGGACCGGAGGATTCTGCAGAACAGGGACGTCCTAATCAGACTCGAGGTTAAACGACCAATCATTTCGATTCTGTTTTTTTTCTAAATTAACTCCGTAGGTAAGTTTTTCAATCATCTCCATGTTTTTCTATTTCATGTAGGCTGAAGCGGCGAAAGTCGTGGAGACGCAATCTAGTTTGGAGAGGCAGCTGGAGTTGATTGAAACCCATCAGCTCGAGGTCTTTAGTTCTCGCTTTTACGTCGAATGATCGGTTTTTTTTTCCAGGAAAATTCTTTTTTGCGTTTAGAATTAGAATTTTTTTTAAGATATCAATTTTTTATGACATTCAGGTTGACAAAGCGTTGCAAAGCATAGAGGAAGAGGCGGAGCGCATCTACAAGGACGAGCGAGGGATGCTTCTTGCGGACGAATCCTCGTCCGTCAGAGATTCCATGTACGTTGATTAATGTATTTACCCTTTCTTAATGTAATTTAATTTTCTTGCATCATATTAAATCAGGTACGAGCAAGCCGAAGTGATCGAGAGGGAACTGGAAAAGACGGCGGAACAAATAAAATCGCTGATCAAGACGGTAAACGCTAATCAGGTACGTTGGATAAGGTCGAATTTATCTCCTCTTTTCTCCACGTCTCGTCGACTTGGATGCGACAAGTTAACTGTCATCATCTATCTCGTCTAGGGCCGGCGACATGGATGCGGTTGACGGGATGACTCCTCTTGACGTGGTCGTCCGTATTCTGAATAATCAACTCAGCACCTTGATGTGGATCGACGAGAAGGTGAGATGACTTCCGATGATATCGCAAAAAGATTATTTTTATATCATTTCTTTTGATTTGTAAATGACGTCGCCTGAAAAATTGTTTCAGGCGAGCGAGTTCTCTGGGCAGATCCAGAAGCTTTCCATCCAGGGCACCGGCGCCGCCGTCGCAGAGCGGGCTCTACCGGGCCCGAGACCCTGGAGAATCTGAATTTGACAGACTTGTATTACTCGGGACGCACAATTATTACTTCACTCGGCTCCGGAATCGATGGACACATTCTCAAATAGGATAATCACTTTTTATATATTTATGCCAACTTGCGGTTCGCCAATGGTGAGGCTGGCCAGCTGGAACTGGAAGCCTACCCCAGATTTGGGTGTCAACGACGAAAAAAAGAGAAATAGAGGGCCGGGAATCAGCGGTGGCGCGGTGGGAGAGGCGCGGCGACGGGAGGTGGCGGCGGTGACTTTGGGGCACTGGTAGCACTTGGCGAAGAGGCCGAAGTTGTGGACTTGGTTGATGAAGTTGGTCATGGAGGCCCAGCCTCCGAAGCCGAAGCCCACCACGAGCACCCAGGCCACCACGAATGCGTTGACCGCGTACACTCCCGCCCAGCTCGGCAAGAAGAAGGGAAGCCCCTCGGCCGCATTCTGCACCGAAAACCCAAATCAGTCACCCACGGGCTCAGAGCTGCGGAAGCGGACATGCAATCGGGCATTTAATTTTATTGGGCCGGGAATGCGCTGGCGCAAGAGTCGTGGCAGATCCGTGGCTGCTAGGGGCTCAACATAACAGCTAGGCGACAAGCGACCGTCTTAACTAACGCGGAGCCCGCCTTGGCCCCGGGCAGTCCACTACCCAACGTGGTGGGCCGCCACTGACTGCTGCCGCGGCCCGGCGGCGGAATAATGCGGTCAAATGCGTACGGACCGACCCACGAGGTGAGAAGGTGAAGGAGAAAAGCGAGTACGAGTCGGTATTTATACCTGACGGGCGACGGCGGAGCGGTAGGTGAGCATGTGCGCGAGAGCAGGGATGATGTAGACGGTGAAGGTGACGAGCAGGGCGCCGACGGCGGAGTTGATGGGGCCGAAGAATGGGAAGATAATGGCGAGGAACCAGATGGGCACCACCACGGGGAGTCGGACGAGCGCCCGGAGGAAGATGCTGCGGGTGTGGTGCATGCCGACGGTCTTCTCCCAGACGAAGTAGAGCGGCGTGCAGGCGAAGCCGAAGGTGATGAACTGGTGGATGAGCATGAGAACCACCGCCGCGTCGCGGAATCCCGTCTTCGGCAGCAGCGAGAAGGCGTTCGAGTGCGTCAGCAGCTCGTCCCCAAACGCCCAGTACATGGCCGACGCCGACGGCAGCGTCAGCGTGAAGACGTACACCGTTGCCAGCAGATAGATGAACTTGAACTTTCGCGGCTTCCACATGGCGTGCATGATCTCCCTGCGCACACCACCCGTTTCTCTTAGAAACTCCCTTCTCAACTCGTTCACGGCTTACTTGGAGTCCATCTCTGCTCACACTGTGATGGCGTGGCCGCCGAATGTGTAGAGGATGTTCGTGGCGCCCGTGAAGTAGAGCACCAGCGTCTGCGGTCCTGAATGCTCCACGCCCTCCACCTGCGGCAGAGACAAGCGAGCGTTTTTCTGGAGACACTGGACGAGAGAGAGAGATGTTGAGATTGAGAACGCGAGAGAGGAACCTGGCCATGGATGAAGGCGGCGATGGTGAGGTACCAGGCGGTGTAGGTAGTCATGCCGAGGCCCAGAAAAGACCAGATCCGGTAGTTGTGGAAGGAGGGAATGAACACGGTGGTGGCGCAGCAGGCCCCGAAGATGTACGTCCACGTCCGCTTGTCCAGCCGGTCGTTGATGTAGTAGATGTTACTGCCATCGGACGTCGGCGTTGACGTAGACGAGAAAGAGTTTCATTAAACTTGACACTTTAGAGAGAGAAAAGAGTTTTAAAGATTGGCTAGGCCTTTGCAGTTCGTACCTGGCGCAGGCGATCAGCTGGATAACAGACCCGAAGAGGAGAAAGGTGCAGTTGAAAGCCAGTCCCAAGGCCTTCCAGTAGGGGCCAAGAAGCCCGTCCAGAACCTCGAACCACTTTCGAGAGAGGCAAAGATAGTCTCAGTAGTCTCTTAGACCACGAGATGACTGATTGGAGAGACCAAGCATAGAAAAGAGGGAGTTTTTGGGAGGGAGAGGGAACGAACCTGGATTACGTGGTTTTTGAAGCTGAAATTTTCCTTCTCCTTGCGGCTGCGGTACTCGACGTAGAGGACGCTTATGAGGTAAGCAGTCCAGCTGCCCATAAAACCGTAGAAGAGCTGCAGCAGCACTCCCGACAGCATCCCAAGCTGGGAAAAGGAATATGGCAGCGTGAGGAGAACTTGAGCCACCTGCAATCAACCAGGTGAAGAAATTTAATTGTCACATAGCGCCGGCGAAAGAGATGTAGTAGTAGACAAAAGAAACAGCGTCGATTTTGTTCCTTGTCTAGTCCTACCTGGCCGGAGGCACAGGTAAACCAGGCATCGTAGACGGAGCCGCCATGCCAGAGGATGCTCTTCAAGCTGGAAAGAGACCTCTCCTCGCCTCCGTCCTCTTTTCCCTTGCCTTCCAGCGGTTCCATCTCATTGTAGCCGGGCACGGTCGCTTCCTCCGCCTTTTTCTGCGACATACTTTCTCGCTATTTCCACCGATTAGGAATCGGAACCCGGGGAGAGCAGCAAGAAGACAAGACGCGAATTCCCTCCACGGCGACCTCGAGTCTTCCCCGAGGGCTCCCCGCTTTCGTGGCTTTCTCTCTGGCCTGCGGACAAGGGCGATAAACGCAGAGTGAGCTCTTCTCGTGTCTTATTTCACGGGGGTTTCTTTTGCTGCAGTGTTTGGAGGAAAAACAGGCGGCTGCCGGGTGTTTATTGTGAGAGAGTAGAAGATATTGCGGGCAGCGCAGCAGCTGGCATTGGGCGAGCGCGGCGACGGCGCCGCCTGGCTGCGACCTTCCTACCCGGCAGGGAAGATTCTCCCGTACCGCTCCGACTGACGGGGAGCTATTCTCCCCCTCTAACAAATTCAGATTGAGAGAGAGAGAGAGAATACTCACTTCCGCGTCTTTATTGCGCTCGTTTCCCGACTGGTCCTCAACAATAACTACCCAGCTACTGCAGCTGCTGCCGCTCGCGCTGTTTGGACGAGGACTCGCTTCCTACTTGCGGATTGCCGAAGCTCCGGCTGAAATAAATGGCAGCCCCTAGATCGAGACGGAGAGGACCGAAGAGCTGACCGTAATGGCAGTGATCACAGCTCGGTTTCCCCCCAGAATCTACTTTGAGGGGGAAGGACAATTCGCCCTCCCGTACGATTCTCTTTCTCCGGGAAGAGACCTTGGAAGGGGAGGAAGCGGAACTTCTGCTAGGTGAAGATTGAAGAGAGAGAAGCGAACAGCATTTATAAGTTATAATCAGAGAGAGAGGAGAGAGAGCGCAGGAGGCGTTATACGACACCGCGCTAGGAGGTCTTGAAGAGGAGAGGCGTCGTCTTTCCCAGCACCTTTCTTTATGAGCTGCTCTCCAACCTCCACAGGTCACAGCTCCACGACACCCACTCTCCCGCAGTCCTTATCTCCCTCTCTCTATCCGTACTTTAAAAAATATAGAAAATAAATACAAGTGCATTTATTATATATCTCCCGCTTTCTCTCTCCACATCTGAGGACCACAGTCAGATTGCCGGAGGCCCCCTGGAGACCTTTCGTCCAACTTCCGCGGCTTCATCTCTCAGACGTTTTCCTAAGAATGGAAGTAAAGGGCAGGAATCTAGTTCCTTCGAGCTACTGAAACCAGTAGGCCTGCTCTAGGGGTGGTTCATTTTCGTCGTTAAGGACTGCAATCAATCTCGGGGCACGGCGCTGTTCTCCGATCATAGGCAGCACTCGCCAAGTATCAACATCACACAGTGTAATTTTATCGGCTGCGCATCCCTCTCGAGCAAGCTTGGGCGTCTCCGCCGGAGTGGGGACGGGACGAAAGTCAAATGAACGCCATCTGGCTCTGGCACGCTCTTGAATTTGTGATGGAGAGAGCCAACCACCCGCCCGCATCCGTGTCGGAATGATGAAACAGCGACTGCGCTGAAATCTCTCATCTCGGAGACGGAGAGAGAGAGATGACCTCGAATCTCTGAAACGGCTAATGTCCGTTCCTTCTCTTCAGCCAGTTTTAACTTTCACCCCCAATATCTTACGCTTCCAGTGCCGGAAACTGCATTCAGCGATGACCTCCTCGCGTTGGATCTCTCTCTCTCTCTCTCTCTCTCAGTGCCACCTGGAATCCAATTCCAGAGTCCAGACATGAGTAGGTTGGACGGGAAAGACGCCGGCTAGTTAATGCCTACCGGATATGCTCTCGTCTGGTCGCCCCTCGCCCGCAAGTTTGAAACCGTTCTTCGCGCTTTTTAAACTCTGAGAGGGAGAGAGAGAGAGGCAGTTAGTGGTGCTTGCAACTATCGTCTGCACGACGGAGGGTCAGCGCCGGCACGTTTGATAGACTCGACGTGCCCCGGAAGCCATGTTCTTCGGTTTTCCGGGCGGGCTCAATTGAAGCCAGACCACCTTTTGTCTGTCCCCTCCGTCGTCATTCCCGATCCACATACCCAAAAAAAACAGACCGGCTGAATGTCTTTCGTTGAGCCCAAACCACCGAAAGAACAGAGGAAATGTGATCTGTCTTCCATAGAGCAGTGATCCTTGCACGAGCGCCACGACGACTAGAGATAACGGAGTGTTATCCCTGCCGACTATCGGGCAAGGCGCCGAGGCCACTGCTCGATCTAAAGCCGTGAAATGGAGCCCACCACAAACACCCAAAGCTCCTTAGCGCTTTCTGTTATAATACAAAATCTCACCCTGGAATCTTTCCGCTGTAAAGCCTCCCTCATATAAAATTCTCCTTCCACGATGCAACTTGCTTCCTCCTGTCCTCCATCAGTTTCCTCTCTCTTTCTCTCTTGCCGTCGTTGCTGCATCGATAAAAGATCGGGAACAGAGAGAAGCCATTCCGGGAGTCGGGGACGAACGAGGCCCACCGGCGCAGCCTCCAACACGCATGCGTGCGGACTAGCCGCACGGGTCGTGCTGATATCAGATAAAACCCCATATCAAACAAAAAATCGCAAGGATGAATATAAAGACATGTTACAGCGCCGTGCAGATTCACCTGCAGATGCTCTACAGCGCGCTACGCGACAAATACACTAATCCATGCCCTCCTCCTATCCTCCCCTTTCCGTCTTGATTATCTATTTCTTCAGTTACCTCCCGATTTTGCGCCGCCATCAGTCGGACAGGAGTTCTCTGGGTTTGCACCATTAAAAGACCTTGGCTTCTCTCCTTTTGGCGTCGGATGCATCGCCGTCCCCACGCGGCGTGTTCTGCCGTGAAAAGCCAAGGGGCCAACGCACCTGTTCTTACTCTCTTCCCCGGGCTCCGCTCCCGACGTTTGGGAGCGAAAGTGCTTCCCAGTCTGTCCCTCGACGGTGGGCCCGCCGCGAGAAGTCCTCTTCTTGTCCATGGTATCTGCATTTTGTGTCGACGTTCCTAATCCCAGTTGCCGCGCCTGGGGACTGCGCTGGTCACTTCAGGATTTATTTGCGGTGATATGGACAAGGCTCAATCAATCTCTGGCCCATAAAAATGTGCCGGCCTAGTAGCCCAGCTAATCCCATTGGGCTCGTATAATTCCCGTGCTTTCTACCGGAAGCAAGTGGGCTTTGCAATAGAATGTCTTTACCCTCGGCCCACTCCTGCGGCTGCTGCTGCTGTTGATGCTTTCATTCCTCGCGGATTGGTGATTTATGCGTTCCACGCCGCCGCATCTGGTTCTCCAGGTAGTTCTCCTCTGTTCTTTTCAGGGTTCTGTGTCGTCGGAGCCTCGATTTAAATCATCTACGTTTTTTCTATTTTTGTTTGCTTCAAATAGTCTTATTCAGATTTTGAAAACAATGCGCGTTTCTTACTGGGATTCCGATGAGATCCTTTCCTTCCAATGACTACTCGGTTCTAATTTTTTTCCGCGACGATGTAATTGAATTCAGTTCATTGGTACTGTGGAGGGTAGCGAGATCAGGTCTGTGTATCAAAATTAGGATGAATTGGCCTGGGAATTTCTCAAAGATTTTAATTATCGAATCCTAGAATCTTCTCGAGTGTTTGAGAGCCCGAGGGCATTGTCAAGAAACTCACGTCCTTCCTGCGTACAGAAAACCAATTTGCCAATCTCACTTTCACTGCCACCTGATTGAGGGCTGACTGACCAAAAATCAGGGAAAGAAAAAAATTTACTCTGTGGAGTTCGACTAGTATTCTCAAAACCTAGTGATCCAGACAAAACTGCCAATCGCCAAATTTCTTTTCACCAATACACCAGGGTTATATTCTCGTGTAGTGTGGGAGGACTCTGGTACGACATCCCTTAAACAATACTTCAGGCAGAAGCAAGGCAGCATTCTGCATTGTCTTCAGGTCAACCCGCGACCATATCATCTATATGGCTGGTTGATGATGGGGCAGAGGGACCTAGCACGTGATTAAGGATGGCGGATGACACGTCATATGCATCTTTTCAAGAATAAGGAGTGGCCGTTGAGACGGAGCCATTTCGGAGGCTTAAGGGGGACTCGCAGAGTACGGAGCACCAAACAGCCGACGAAACGGGAGCTAGCTGGGAATTGGGGCTCTCGAGGTCTGATTCCAAAATAGAGCCGTAGACTTTTCTCTGTGGTTAAGGCTGTGGTTTCGGTGCCTTTTCTTGATTTTCCGCCTCTTCATGTTGATAGAAAAAGCTTTTCCAAGATCTTATCGTGGGGTTCTCGAAGATATGAGAAAGGTCATAACATATTTCATGGACCAATTTGTCTCACTCTGTTTTCTCAAAGTTTGGAATTCACAAATTTCTGGATCTTGTGTTGTTTTTCGTATTGATCCCTGAATAGTGGAAACAATTTTGGCCTTTTCTTTTAATGGAGATATAATGAATGTAGAGAATGTACCCTAGAAATTAGTTAATTCTTTTAACGTACACGAAGTATTTACACAAGTTTAGAGCAATCCTAACGGCTATATTCCCCGGTGACCGTATGCCAGCAGAGGTATCAACACGAAATTTATTATTACATGATTCTTGCTTAAAAATGACCCTATTTTGGCAGCTTCAGTTATCTGTCTCATGAACTGGAGCAAGGCCATGAGAATCTTTAACAGAGTTTAGAACAAGGCCATAACTTTATCTGCACCATCGCTTCAAGATTCCATTTCAAAACAAGAGTTGAATGTAGAATTAGATTTGAAATTGTTATAGCCCTCACTAGAAGGAAGTGAGCAAGGAAGCTATCGCCCAGTACCCAATGGCCTGAATGAAAGGTGCAAACAGTTTGGGTCCGAGGGTTGTGGACATGGAAGAACTAAGACATGAATTAGGTGATCTTCCTAGGGTTATTCTCCTCTACTACCTTCCCCTTGACTCATAGGATTCTTCTCATCTCGTCAGCTCTCTCCCCGATCTGTAATTCCTCTCCATCTCCTCAGACACCCTATCCTCGCGTCTCCTCTTCTACTTACTGTACTCTTACTCTGTCTCTGTTTCTGTCTGTCTTTATCTTCTGTCAGCGATCTATCCAATACTTATATCTTGTAGTAAGCATTTAGAATCACGACTTCAGTGCAGTATTTGGTCGTTCCAGATGGTCATGGTGTGACGCTTGATGAAAATCTTCACTATCAAGGAAGATGACTGATTGAGGATTTCCAGGATATTTTCGCGGTTTAATTGGGAACATCAGCGCAAGAGGTTGATTTGTCTTGCAGGAATGTACGATAATTATTTTTGGAGTTCCAGATCAATTAGCATGAATGATGTGGGCCATTTCAGCCCAAGAATACGCTATTTATCTGTTGTGAGTAATGAAATGAGGTATTTGAGGATCCCAGTGTGTTCGAGTTTCTTGAATTTTCTTAATTTGATAGGTCTTATCATCCATGGGAAAGTGGAATTGTTTCCTTTCATGAGCGACTTAAGAAATAACAATGGCTTGCATTTCATCTTCATAATTAGGCAGAGGGGTATTCTAAATCCCATAGATTGCCCTCTTCGTTAATGTCAGTTTCTTCTGAGTTTGGTTTCAATTGCCATGTAGTGCCTGAACTCAAGATCCATTTCTCTCAGTCATCAGATGGAGGACCGCGAATCAAGAGATCATTGTGAAATAGAATCCACTGAGTCATCCGGGCAAGCAGGAGCACATGATCATAGAGAAGAGCGTCGTCCGGATTGTGGTAGTTCCGAGGATATGACTTGGCTTTCGTCGCTACCCGATTCCCAGCTGGTTCGGTCTTTTTAGCAATATCTTATTATTTTCTTATCCGTTTACTTTCCACGTTGAAGATATTGCCCTTTGAATGTGCAGGATCTGCTGATCTGTCTGAAGGAATTAATTATGGAACGTGCCAAAAATGCGGGAGACGAGGAACTCGCCGACAAATTTCATCCAAAGATCCTCCGCATGATGGGTAGGCGTGGGGTGAATGATTTATTATTTTCTCCTGCATCCTTTTTCTAATAAAAATTAGGAAACGAACTTCGCTGTTACAGGGGCCTTGGTGGTGGAGTACGTGAAAGAGAGAATGAAACGCTCCTCTATCTTTCCCGACTCGTCGGCGGAACTGCTCTCCGTCACCGGTTGCCTGACGTCTTCTCTCGTAGAGACCCGTAGTAAAAGAGGTCTCTCAGTTTTGACCGCCGTTGACTTTCACTCGACAGACTTTATCGCCAGCGGAGGCTCCGGCCCCATCTTCCGGAGCGCCAAGAGGCAGAAAGTCAAAGAAGAGCCCTGCTAGTGGTTCCCCTTGTCTCCCGTCTCGGTGGTAGTTTTGTGGGTCAATAAGTTTTTGACTTTTAATGCGTGTCAGACTTCAGCCTTGGCCGACCGCTAATCTGATCGCAAAGGTCAATTTTGGAGACTAGAAAATAGCGAGGAAGCGATCCACGCAGGCTTAATCTTCTGCTGAGCTGGCGGATGAGACCTAGGATTCTTTCCCGCCGCTGACCAGCAACCTCCCCTGACTTCGGCCAGTCCGCCATCTTTGTTTAGCCGATTTCAATGAAGACTAACTAGTCGACGGTTGAACGGGATTGTTCCAGGGGCTTTCGTAATAGTAATGGAATGCGGGGGACAGAGGCCAGAAGGACGCTTTTGACTTTCCTGCGTCTGAAACATCCCTGCCGGCTCGTTTTCCTTGCGTGTGAAGGCAAGCCACGGAACCATCGAACGTGGCCGGTGTCGGTTGACTTCCCCAGACGCGGGGGGCTTACCGCGCGCGCACCGGATAGTTATCGCCTTCTTTCTCGAATGACTGGATGTATATCCTATTATGACTCGCTCTTTCTCACAGTGACGGCGCCCCTAGCAAGACGACAGACCAGCCAACGCGCTTGGGCTTGCTGTTTTTTCTTCCTCTCACCCAGTCGGCGAGTCCTCCCCCAGCCGCGTTGTCAGCTATATAACCGGCGCCTGCTCCTCAACGGCAAAACCCCACCGTCATCTTCAAGTCGACAACTTAGACGCGATCGACTCCCCCTCTCCTTCTTCCTTCTCTGCAGTTGGCCAGCTACTAACCAGACCGGTCTTTGGTACCGAGAAATGGTGGATTTGGACTGGAAGTCCAGGATGGAAGCGCCGAACATGAACAGCTTGAAGAAGCAGTCGTCAATGCTCTCTCCCGAGAAGATTCCGCCATGCCCGCAGATCGTCTCTCCGCGCGCGGCTCCCCCCGCCGCCACGTCCGCCTACGAACTCTACCTGCGCATCCAGGGAGCTGTCCGGGTTCTGGACATCGCGCGACTTCCCCGACTGGAAAGCCGAGCCCGTCCTGAAGCCCGCTCTCCAGGGCCTGGAGATCACCTTCCGCCTCCTCTCTGTCGTCCTCTCCGACCCCCGCCCCTACAGCAATCGCTGCCAGTGGACCACCCGGCTCGAGTCCCTCGCCGCCTCCCAGGTCGACATCATCGCCGCGCTCGCCGAGGACGAGGAGGCCGCAGACGGTGCCCCGGTCTGCGGATTGACTGCCTCCGAGGGAGTCCTCGCTCGCGATCGCAGCTCCTCCGAGGTCTGGAAGATCCCCGGCTCCACTCCCGTGGTCAATAGGACGAGCGACGCGAGCCTGCTGCCCAGGCTGGCCGCCTGGGAGAGGTCCGAGGCCGCGGCCTCCAAGATTCAGTTTCAAATCGAGACCCAGTTTCGTAGATGTCCTTTCACGCTTGGCCTCGGCGAGCCCAACCTCGAGGGGAAGCCCAACCTGGAGTACGACCTCGTCTGCCGTCCGGCGGAGCTCCACGCCCTCAAGAGGACCCCATTCGCCGGCAAGGGCCTCAAGAACTACGAGAACAAGGTGCTCTACAATGTGCACCAGGTCCTGGAGTCGTGGATTTTTGCCGGGCGGCGGCTCGTTGACCGGATCGGTCAACGGGTGGAAGCGCGGCAGTGGAGCGCGGCCAGCGCCGACTGCTGGCTCTTGGAGCGCGTCTGGAAGCTGCTGGCCGAGGTGGAGGACCTGCACATGATCATGGACCCCGACGACTTGCTCCGCCTCAGGGGCCAGCTTGGGATCGGCGCGGAGCCCGGCTTCTGTTTCCGGTCGGCGTCTTTGGCGGAGTTGATGCGCGCGTCCAAGGACCTCAGGCAGCTGGTGCCGGCGGTGCTGGGCGTGGAGGTGGATCCGGAGGGCGGGCCGAGGGTGCAGAACGCGGCCATGCGCCTCTTCCGTCGCCGGGAAGACGTGCCCAGGGTTGCACCTGCTGCAGGGCTGCCAGGCGGTTGAGGCGGCCGTGAAGAGATTCTTCTTCGGCTACCGCCAGCTCGTGGCCGCAGTTTTGGGCAATCTGGAGGCCACGGGACCGCCCTCCAGCAGCGGCGGAGACGTGCTGGCGCAGGTCTTCCTGGAGCCGCCCTATTTCCCCAGCCTCGACGCGGCCAAGACCTTCGTGGGAGCCTTTTGGCAGCAGCACCGCATCGCCGGGAACCGGGGGACCCGCCGCTGAACCGCGCGACGAGAAAGACCATGTATAGAACAATAGGGTGATAGTCTTGGACTACCAAAGGAGATTTCATTCATGGATACGAGGATTAATTACATCTCTTCGTGGACGGCTTCGACGGAACAACCATGCCGTCGACGGAAGTAGAAACCTGACAGGCTCCTAAGCTCCTAAGCTCAGGAATTTTGTCTGAATCCACGAGATTACTCAGTTTTATCAGGCTCTTGGGCTCGATTCTAGACGTGCTCGTCACCTTATGACTACAGGGATAGGGAACAATCATGTGAAAAAACTCTTATGATCTGATGTGGCTCCTAAACCTGTGATTTGTTGCAAAGGGAAAGGCATAGAAGGGGAGGCTAATAAGCCAAACGTAGAAGATACCTGAGCTTGGGAGGAGGATCTTCCCATTAGAGTTCATTGAAAAAGACATTGAAATTGCTTATTATCTTCCCACCGCAATAAACTTCTTGTAGAGATAACAACATCTCCTAAAAGAGTAATCTTCGTGTCAATAGAGGTTCTTGATCACAGTATCAAGCCAAGCATTAACACTCGAGGAGGGTTGCGTATGGAGCTAAGGCTCCTGAAGCCCTCAAAATTTTGATCAAGGCATCATATTTTGAAGAAGGCATTGTATTGAATATCCAAAATAATGAGGCATCAACAATCAGCGATCCTAATATTTAATAGAAATTAAAAATCTATAATCACAAGGCTCATTGAACAAAATCTTGAAGATGTTCAAGTCGCTAGCCTCTAGTAACATCTACAATCGTAAAATGACTGGATCCCCTCCTTAATGCTATGCACTGAGAGAAGAAATGAGAGAAGGAGAATAAATGACAAAATTTATAATAAGATTTGTAAAGGCACTTGAGTGTGGTTGTTATCCCCTTATTTATAAACATTGAGTATGTGAACTTTTTATATTGAACCATACGTGAGAGAGAAATCTTTCTGTGACACTAGAAGCAAGAAATCAAATCTGAATCGAAACCTTCTGTTTGACCATTTTTTGACCACCACAAGTGTCAATTAGGTTAAGTTTTGGAGATCCATGTATGTGTTCATGCACCAGCTTGAGGGCGAGTATGCGAAGCATTAGGACCCGACGTAATAATGAAGTGAATGATTTTATTAGGGGAGAAATTAAAAAAATTGGATAGGTATAAACAATAGTTTTTAAGTTCAATTGTTAAAAACCCTCAAATGAAAAATGTGAGAGATGGGAAATTATTTTCTATCCAATGTCACGACACAAACTATGAGAAGAAAAAAAACACATAAGGATTTGAATCTTATATAAAGGTGAAAAGGGAAAGCAAGTCCTCTATATAAAGGTATAAGCGGGCTCACCTTGTTGAGGATCTTTAGTATAAATGAGTCTAAAGTATGTATTCAACTAAGCTTAAGTATCCACCAAGAGTCTAGGGATGAGATTAGACGAAACCCACCAACAAATTGAAGAAAAATGACCTTCTTAAATGGGATGTCAAATGTTCACAATAGAGGTCCAAAACAGTTAGTACAAAAGGAGGAAAGAGAACAAGTTCACTAAAGGGACTAACGAACAAGAAGACCCATACTTATGTCACCTCTTCACAAAGCTTCTTCCAAAGGTGCTATGTTGCCCCCTCTCTTTTCTCCAACTATCCAAGTATCTTGACCCTTCCTTCACAAGGGTTTCACTCCCTTAGGATGCTCTTGAGTTGCTTCCTTTTGGGTTCCTCCAAGCTTGGGGTGAGCTCCTCCTTTTATAGAGCTCCTTAGAAGCTTCTAGAGACTCTTTATCTTGAAGATGTCCATAACTTTATAGAACATCTAGAAAGATCCACAAGATTATAGAAATATCCATAATCTTATAGGGTAATCTAGAAAACTACACAAGCTTCTAGAAGTATCTAGAAGATTCTACAAGCATCTAGAAGATTCTAGAAAGCTCTAGTTAGAACATTCCAGAAGCTTCTAGAATAGAGAGTTGACCAAGTCAACCCTCACACAGCTGGGTAGGCTCAAGAAGGGGTATAAGAACAATTTCCAATTAACCAAAACATAAGACATAAAAATACACAAACATCTCTCTTTTTCACACTCTCCCTCAAGTTGGACCACAAATTGATGCATGACACGGTGGTGAAAACCCTCGTGCCTGATCAATGGAGCTGAGGTTGACCGAAGATAGCCGGTCAAAACCTAACCTATGGGTCGGCGAGTCCTAGACCCTAAGTACGATCTCTAACCTAACCTAAGTGCAAGCAGGCGCGCTGATCCGCGGAGTCGACTCCGGGTGACCCGGGGAAACTCGCGATGACGGGTAGGGTGAGGTCCTCTCGATCCACGTCCGGAGGCGTGGAGTGGCTCGTCGTGGAGTAGCCAAAGCTGCAGCTCATGCTCAGTGCTGGATCTTACGCACGCGTGGGAACTCTCGAACCTATATCCGTACTACCCTATCTACGTCGTCCGATGGCGGTGGAGGCGAGTAAAGAAAACGCTTCGAAAAGTAATTAACTTTAAAATGAGGGGGTCGGAGCTAACCTGCGGGGCGCGTGCCCGGTGAGTCGTGACGATGGAGATCGTTCGTACGTAGCACGGATGATCGGCAGGGGTAAGCTTCGTCGGCGTCGTCGGGACCGCGGTGGAGCCCGACTCTAGTGGGGGAGAGACGAAGATCGCCGGCAGAGCGTCCGGGCTGAGCGGGCGAGCAAGGTGGTGGTCGCACGGACGAACAGCGGATGCACGAGCGCGAACCGAGGGGCGGGCGAGGTTCAAGATAATTAGATGAGGGAAGGCGCCCCGGGGTGGGGCAGCGGAGGAGGGTGGTCAACGGGATGGATATCGAGGTATGGTCAGCAGGTAGAACGGTCAACCGTGGAGGGGGGAGGGGTCAACCCGAACGCCGATGGGGAACGGATCTGTAGAGAACCGTGTGGCGCGGGCAGGGAGGATCTGCAGGGAATTCGCTGCGCGGCGTGGGAGCAGTCAACGGGGACTACCTGGAAGGCGTACGGACTCAGAAGAGCTTCACCGAGGGAGGAGGAGTCAACCGGCGCGAACGAGGGCGCGAAGGGGTAGGCCGGGCATGACGGGATAGCCGGGCACCCCAAGCGGGTAGGGGATAAATCGGGGAATGCGCGGGCGCTGCGGGTGGCCTGCTTGGAGTAGCGCAGAGGCTGGACGAACGTCGGCGTCGAGGGTGGAACGGGACTGGAAGGAGGACGGGATGAAGCGTAGGAACGGCCAGGCGACGGGGACGAATTGGCAGGGAGGAGCGGCGCGCAGGATCCGACCCTCAACAAGGGAGTGATTGGGCATAGAGGTGTGGTCAATTCCGGAGCAGATGCGGCAGGGGCAACATCGCGGCACTACAGGAGACGTCGCATCAGGTAGGTGACGATACTTCCCGACGAAGGAAGAGTTTCTCCCAGTCGGCAGCCCGTGCTGTAGATTCAGCGCCCGAGAGGGAGGGTGCTAGCGGGGAGGTGACGCGGAAGTAGCAGGTGAGTCGCAGGAGGGGAATTCGGACGACCGGAAAGTTGAGGCAGTGCCGCGGAGTGAACTCGGCAGAGTCAGCAGAGGGATCGTGGCAATCGCAGGTTGAATTCGGCAGAGCGTCAGTGAGGGAAATTGGGTAAGGGTGAGATGGTTGCGGTTTGCGGGAACCGTAGAATCCGTGAGAATTGGAAACACGGGAGGGAATTTCGGATCTCGGGAGGTGGAGCGCCGGGTGTTCGGAAGTGGGGGAGGCGAAGGGACGGCGCGCGGGCTGAGGAAAGTTGGAAAGGAATTTCGGTGGGGGTTGACGGAAATGGAGCTGCGATCGGAAATGGCATGGGAGAGGAGGAACCGTGGGTGACGTGGGTTGATGGGTGATGAATGGAATAGGAAGGGTTGACAGGGGAAAGGAGGACTGAGCGCGTGAGCAGGGAAGGGGAAGAGCAGTGGTCGGGATGGAATTGGTGGTGGAGGAGTCCCGATCGGGAGTGGGGGATTCGCTGGGTATTGCAGGGAATTGGAATCGTGGAGGAGGAAGGTGACTGGGCGATGGCCAGAGGGATTGACAAGGTTTCGGGATGGTGGAAATTCGTGGGCGGAAGTCGGGAGGCGAGTCTGCTGATGGAGATGGGGGAAGCCTGGAGATGATGCAAGAAATCTGGTGGTGGAGGAGTTCGGGAGGTTGTGCGGGTGAGGGAAGAGGGGAAATCGACGGGAGGAGGACAGGAAGATGGCCGGGGTTGCAGGAGGGTGAGCGGGAGGGGATTCGGGAGTTTTGCCGGGGAAACAGGAAGATGGTCGGAATGTGGAGGGGATGCTGGCGGAAGGTGGAGCGAGAGGAGGAGCTGGAGGAGAGGCTTGAGGGAAGATGGCCGGAGGGGAGATGGAGGGGAAGGTGGAGATGGTGGAGATGGCGGCGCGACGGTCCGGCGGCGGCGGCGGCACAAGGGCGGCGGCGGCGCCTTGAGGACGGCGGCGTCGCGATGACGGTGGAGAAAGAACAGTGGCAGGGCAAGGAGTGGCGGCGGTCAAAGCGCAGCGGCGGCAGCGGCGGCACGGAGGCGTCGGCGGCAGCGCGCGCGGCGGCACGGAGCGCGCAGCGCGGCGCGCAGCGGCAGCGGCGCAGCGGCGGCGGCGGCGGTGGCAGCGGCGGCGGCAGCGGCGGCGGCAGCGGCGGCGGCGGCGGCGAGCGGCGGCGGCGGTTGGACTCCTTCCCCGGCCTTCCTTGAGCAACCACTTGAGAGGGAGATCACTCCTTTCTTTCTTCAAATGACGGCTAGGGTTTGTGGGGGTCCCTTCCCCTCTTATAGAGCCCATAATGGGCCGAGAGGGGAAAGGGCCCACTTGAGGCCCACAACCCAAAACCCAAAATACTCATAGAAAATAAAGGTTCACAAAAGAAAGGGCTTCACGAATGGGATCCCGGAAAGGGAAGAACCCACCCGAAAGCCTAAAAGGAAGAGGAAAATAAGGGAGGACCCGATTAAACACGTGCGGGTCAAAAAGTTCATAATAAAGAAATAAAGAAATAAAGATAAGCGGATAGATCCGCGCGCGCAAAAGGGCTCCTCCGGCGCCGTGGTATTGTGTCTTGGTGGCGACGGGGGTCGTACGCCACCACAAATGTTGAACGTCCATGACTAGGAGTTCACGGGAGTTATTTCAGCACCGCATCTGTCATTATTGGACCAGCTCACCAAGATCTTTACGAATAATCTCATTAGTGTGTTGTATGATTTCGTGGGATTGAAACTGAACATGTTTGAACTGTACACTCCATCTCGAGGGAGAGTGTTCAATGTAGCCAATTAGAGGGCTTAGCCCATGTTAGGGACATTAGTCCCACATGGGTCATATTACCATTTCTTTCTCTTATGTAAATAGAGCCTCAAAATCTCTTCGTTAATCATCAATTATATTTTAGCTTAAAATTTCACAATACCACTTTTTCCATGATTACATTCATGTCATCCAAGAATAAGATATTTCCTTTGATCGTCTATGAGGAGTGCACTGTTCCATCATTTCCCTTGATCCTTTTATGGGGCTCTACTCCATGTTTGCCCCTAACTATCTCCTCCTCTCTGATGGTTGCCTCAGCTCCTCTAGTCTCCATCATGCCATCTTCCCTTGTTAGTTTTCCACGAGACTCACCTCTAGATGGTCTCTACCTTCCTATTGCCTTGCTTAGGGGCAAACTATCTTGTACCTGACCTCCTATCTCTCACTATATGCTTTTCATGTCCTTCAAGTCATTTCCCAATTCATACTATGATGCTCTTCAATTACCTAGACAAATAATGAGTATCGTGCTTTGAGCATCGTGGTATACAAAGACTTAGTACCATACCCTACCGATGCAAAGATTGTCATTTGTAGGTGAATTTTCACTTGAAATTGTTATCTCAATGGCACAATGGCTTGTTAGAAGGCTCATTTGATGGACAAAAGATTAACTTAGTGACGAGTCGTTTTTGTGCGTCGTTAAAACACAAAGACGATGGTCAAACAAAATTTATAAAACCGAACTCACAAAGACAAGATATAATAATCAAGTATTGGGTAAGTATCGGGTCGATCCACAGAGAGCAGGGTTGACTTTAATCACAGAGTTGACTTGGTCAAACTTAGGTTTAAAAGGAGTTTTAAATAAGATAAAATAAGATGTAAAATATGAAAATGATATAAATAAGGTAAATAAGAAGTTTTAAGAATTGAAATCTCGGATTTGACAGAGAAAAGTCAAAAGTCAAAGTCAAAGCATTGACTTTGACCAGCAGTAGGTGTTCTGCAAAATCAGAGAATCAAACAGAGTCAGAAGATTACGAAAATTATATATTTGGACACTAGAGAGAAAATGGAATTTATTGATATATATTTCGTAATTTTTTGATAAGAAATGGATTTATTATGAATTATTGAAAATCAATGATCAGAAAATCCCCGAAATGAACACCTCAGAGGAAATCTTCAAATTGAATGCCCAAATGAAATCCAAATCTTGCAATTTATATGTTAATATAAAGCTAAGAACTAGAGAAATCCAAAAAGACCAAAATTATCAAATTATGATTTGTCAATAAAAAGTAATTGACCCCGAAAGTCAATGTTTGACTTCTGATGAAAGATGAACAGTCCGTGGTCAAATGTTAAATTGAAGGGTCAAATGAACTCGGAATTTGATGAATTTGCTATCCATGGAAAGCTGATGAAAAGAGGAATCCAATGAAACTAAAATCAAGTGATTTTGAATTATAATAAAAGAGATATCCTATTTTCAAAATCAGTGACTTTTCAGACCTAAAATTGGGGAAAATGAAGAAGACTATGAACTAATTTGCAAAATTAAAGATCTAAACCTAATAAAAATACAAATTACCTCTTGATAATCGATCGAAACTCACTACTAACCCATCTGTCGCAAGAATGGAGCCTCAATTCTCGTGGATTGAAGCGAATTTGCTCGGATTCTTCCTCGTGGACGTTCGGAATTCAAGGGGAAAATTCGATGAAATCAAGAGATGAAATCGTGATTATCATGCTTCAATGGCTGCGTCTCTACACTCTTGGAAGCAGAGGATCACGAGAACTTAAGACCTTCCTCGAAACTCGCTTAATTTCTTCACGAGTCGATCAAAAGTTGAAGAACAAAAGAAGGGAAATACATGCTTTTAAAGAGGGAATTAGGTCCGAAATCGTGGCCAATTGGTGCGGATGTGGACGCGGATTTGCAGCGTCGAGGGAGCGGTTTCCTTGCGTGGCGTTGTAACTCCCGAATTTGTGGCGAATTTTCCTCAAAATTAGCCTCCATGAACGCCACGTTTGCACCACGATCGGGCCACGATCACGCCGTGATCGGGCCACAATCATGGGTCGATCCACGACCGCTAGCTTCCAAGGCAGCCTTCCGAAGCTCGGGGAGATGATTCCGCCCTCCCGAAATCACGATCGCGGCTCGATCGCGACTCGATCGCGACTCGATCGCGACTCGATCGAGCCGCTATCTTAGAGTTCTTCCAGAACCCCTCGACGCCGTCCGATCGATCATCAGGCGACTGGAGGGTCACGAGCGCGCGATTGCGATCCACTCTCCTCGTCCGTCCGATGGCGATCCAACCGTGCTGATGAGACGCGCCGCCACCTGTCTAAAAAGAAATTAAACAGTTAACTATATGTGGTCACGTCGTCACATTCGCCTTCAGCGAATCTCGAGCCGCCACGTAGAACGGCAGAAACCGCGTTGCATTTAATGCACGCGGTTTCCTGCATTTAATGCAGCAGTGCGGCGCAATTAATGCGTCAGAAGCGGGCGACCGTTACTCCTAAAGAAAAGGAAAACATTAAATGCGTTTGTCTTATTAGGCGGGATAAAATCCCTCCTTTTTTTCATTGGCCGCCGCCTCCTCGACTGGCGTGCATCAGGTAAGCGGACGAAAGACTTTTTGTCTTATTAGGCGGGATAAAATCCCTCCTTTTTTTCATTGGTCGCCGCCTCCTCGACTGGCGTGCATCGGGTAAGCGGACGAAAGACTTTGTCTTATTAGGCGGAAGAGATATTTCTATTTTCCTTGCCCGCCGCTTGACTGACACGTGGCTTAATCTCCGCCGAGCTGATTGAATCCAACGCCCGTCGTGCGTCCACGTCACCTGCAAAAGAGAAACCGCGTGGGAACATAGTCCCACACGGAAGAAATAAAGGAAATTGACGCGGTTAAATAGGGAGACGATTTATATAGTTAGCCAGTTCTAAGAATAGGCTTATATGTACGATAACCCTATGTTATATATGTGATATATGTATAAGCCACGTGTCACGCTTGCGTCACGCGTGGGCCACACGCGTCCTGCCACGTGGCCTCAGTGCCACGTCGTAACGGCGCGGTGGACCCGCGCGCCACGTGGGCCCGCTTGCCACGTCAGCTCCGCTTGGGCCTGCTCGCCACGTCATCACCTGCGGTAAGCCTACCCCCTTTTTTTTGATTTTTTTAATAAAAAAAGGGTTTAAAATTTATTTAAAATCAAATAAAAATTAGAAAAAGAGTATAAAACTTCAGAAATTCATATTTCTCAAAATACAACTTTTAATCTCAAATTTTCTCCATTGGATCACAAATTCTCTTCTTTTTAATATCATGTCAATTAAAATATATTTAGAATGAAGAAATCAAGATGAATTAAAATTTACTTAAATCATTTCTCATTAAACACTTTAAATCATAAATTCATCTTGAAATTATCTTTCTAAACATTTCCTAAAGTCAAAAATCATTTAATAATAGAGATTAACTTCTATTAATTTAAACAAAAGATTAATCATCTATTAAGCATGAAATTATCTCTAATTTATGCATAAATATCAACTTTAGTGAAATGACATGCTAATGGAGAAAATTCCTAAAAAGTATGATAACATGCATCATATTCACATAAAATAAGCATGAATATGAGTTAATTAGTATAAGAATTCAAGTTATAAATGCATGTTATCACTTAGGCACATGGTATTGACTATGCCAAGAAATTTTCCCTTATGGTTCAACTAAATTAAAACTCATTAATGTTATTTTATCTTTTGCACTAATTAAGGGTGGTTTCTAGAGCGATGGGATGTTCCCAACGCCTTCCTATTGGTGACTTGCACGAGGATGTTTTTATGGAGCAACCTCTATGGCATGTTGCTCAAGGGGTGGCTATCAAGGTTGGCCTATCGTGTGTTTGTGATCGAGAGACGGAGTGCAAGCCCATCTTTTCCACTGTCTTCTTCCATTTTCTACAAGAACACATGTTGTATTCTCCTATTCTTAGTATGTTGATTAAGGTTTTGTTTCCACATAATTTAATTTCAGTTCACGTTCAATTGGAATGTTCATCCCAAAATAGCATGCAAGTCATTTTGCTCATGTTGTATTTGTATAAGGCAGATCTCTCATCATTTGTATAAGGTAAAATCTCTGGTGTTGGCCTTCGTTTGCAATTGACCACCTCATTTTGTGATTGATTTTCAAACAACTTTTGTCCTAGAATGCAAATTTAGAAGTTCGGACCCGTTTTGTGAAATCACATTTTTCTTTTGTCAAATTGGGAAAACTGTGTATTTACTGCGTTGCATTGCTAATTGGAAAAAACTCGGATTTTATTGAAGTGTATTTCCGTATATTCTAATAAACGGGATTATTTGATTTTCTCCGGACTTTAACTCGTCATTCGTCGAGATTTCAAGAGTGCAGAGAAACCCTAGACTGTCCGCCCTATCTCGGCTCTCTCCCTCCTGGAGCGTGCGGTTTCAGGGTTACTCTAGCTTCCCGATTTTGTGCGGAAGGCGGCGAGTATGGCTGGCGCAGATGCGCTGACCGTGCTACAATTCGTCCCCTCTCCAGCGAGTACGTCGGCGAAGGTGCACCCCGTCGTTCTCTTCAACATATGCGACTCCTTTGTGAGGCGGCCCGACCAGGCGGAGCGCGTGATTGGGACCCTCCTCGGTCTGGTGGCTGCTGATGGCAGCGTCGAGATACGCAACTCCTACGCCGTTCCTCACAATGAGTCATCGGACCAGGTAGGATTTACTTCGATGTTCATTATTGTGCATCTTTATTAAATTGGAAGGCTTCAAGGTGTTGGTTCTCGTCGGTTTTTCTTTCTGGTTCTTGATTTTATTCAGTTTTTGCCTTTTTTTTCACGTTCCTCTATGCAACCTTCAATTTTCAATTGTTGAAAGTGCGCGAATTCTGATTTGAACTAGTGGAATCTCCATATTCTGAAATGTTTTCTTCAGTCCACGGCTATCAAACCTGCTGTTCTTCGTTAAATCTGTTCATCTCCAATCTTAATTTTCACACGTCTGATTTTTTTGAAAAATGCTTCTCGTCGATTGAACAGCATTATTCTAAAGTTCGCATGTCTTCTATCTTTACCCATACTCTGAATCACGTCGGCGAAGGTACACTGTGAATCTTTAAATTCGGATAGAGCTAAGTTTGACTTTTTTTTTCACATTTTAGAGGTTTCATATCGTTTGAACCATAATTTATGAAGATTCTTTCGGTTATAAGGTGATTTTTAGACATCATAACGCAACGTACCGGTCCTTCAATTTTGTCAGGACAGCTTCTGGTTTGCATAAGTTTTTCTGAGTGCATTCACTGTGTCGTCCTTACATTTGTTTCTGCCCTCAAATTTATATCCGATATCGTGTTTAGCAATATCTCTGCTTTGCTTTCCTTCTTCAGGTTGCATTGGACATCGACTATCACCACAACATGCTGTTGTCCCATCAGAAAGTTAACCCAAAGGAAGTAATAGTCGGATGGTAATCATTACTCCACCCCAGGATTCACAGATCGCCTTTATTTTTTTAAATGCACCCAGTGTGCTACTTTATGCTCGTGGTTTCTTTACTTAATTTTTTTCCGCTTTTTCACTGTTGTCAGACTTATTTTTCAAATCATATCTTCAACAGGTATTCCACTGGTTTTGGTGTCACGGGAGGAAGTGCGTTGATCCATGACTTCTTCTCTAGAGAAGCCACTAACCCAGTACATTTGACTGTTGACACTGGGTTCACAAATGGGGCAGGCGAGCATCAAAGCTTACGTGTCCATCAGCCTGTCTCTTGGTGACCGTCAACTCGCTGCTCAGTTCCATGAAATTCCTGTCGAATTGCAGATGTCTGAAGCTGAAAGAATTGGGGGTCTGTGTCAGGGAGCGGGGCTTATATGAATAGTTAGTATTATTCGAAAATATATTAAAATTTTTGTGAGTTATGGACAGTTGGAATTTTGAAAAACACAAAGGTCGAGAAGCTGCCAAGCGATCTGGAGGGGATCGAAGGATCGTTGATTGGGTTGCTCTCTCTGATAAAGGACGTTTACAAGTATGTCGATGCAGTTGTGGTGAGTGCTGATGCTGATGCTGATGCTATCTCATTGAATGTTCAAATATCTCCGTAGTGCAAATAGGAGGTAAATAATTTAATGGTACTGCTTGTTGTGGTTTGGGCAGGAGGGAGAAATCATTCCAGATAACAATATTGGGAGATCCATTGCTGATTCCCTGGCCTCGGTTCCCAAAATGAGCCCAGCAGTTATTGACCGGCTTTTTAATGACAGGCTGCAGGTGAGAGAATTCACTCATCTCTATATCTGTTTCTGTTCATCTGCCTCTTGCTCTCTCCATCTACCTATCTACCTGGTTCCACATCTAGCTACCCATCGTTCTCTCTCTTATATATTTATTTTTCTGTTTTTCTATTTCTACGTACTCTCTATCCATCTGTTCGCTTATCTCTCTTTTTCTTTTGACAAGGAACTATATCTATTTTTATCTATTTATATCACCCTGCCTAGTATTTCATAAGCAAAAATTCACCGTGTATCTCTATCTACCTATCTCTTTCTCTACTCATCGCTCACTGTCTATCTCTGTCTTCTTAATATTCAATTGATCTATCTAACTCTCTGTCTATCCGTTCTACATATCTTTCTGTGTATGAACCGATCACTCTCTCTTTCATTATCTTTCTCTCTCCCACACTTTTCCTCTTTCTTTTCTAGCAATCCCTTTATCTATTCTCTCTCTCTCTCTCCTCGGTATCTTTATCTCATCCGTCTGTCTACCTGCCGATCTCTCTCTTCTTATCCGTCTATATCTTTTTCCCGTTCATATGAATTTAATCATGGAGAGAGAAAGGGTGGGCTTTTTTTTAATCCTTGTTACCACTCACTGTCACTGGACGTCGCGTTCTTTTGAAGGACAATGCCCTGTTGGCCTACCTGTCGTCCATCGCGAGGACCCATCTCGTCATTGCCGAGAAGCTCAACACAGCGGCCCAAGTCTTGTAGCTTCTCTCTCGTGTTATTCCCTCCACACATCAAAATTCTCGCCTCGTTTATTTGATCATTTTGACGGAGTTGACTCCAGAGCAGTTGTGGACGAATCATCATCTCCGAAACGTTGACTCGTTGGTTCTCGAGCTTTTCCTTGACACGACATTTACGGAGTCAAAGTTTGGCAAAAATAAGAGTTTCTTCGACAGACATCGTAATGCGCGCGGTCTCATGACTCTTATATTTGTTTCTCCCTCTCCGGTTTCTCGGGCGAGTGAAGACACGCATCATCTTACAGAAGCGAAGATATTTCCTATGCGACACTTGCCGGTTCGAGGCCACCCCCGACAGACAGCCTCCGTTATCAGGAAGTCCGGGACACAGAGAGAGAGAGAGAGTCTTCTGCCCGGTGTCTATATTTCTGGTCTTTTCAGGCGCTCAAGTTTTATGGACGGCCAAGCAGGATTTCCCACGGGAAACCCTAGACTTCCGAGCAGAGGGAGGAGACCTCCATTTTCGAATTTCCTCAACTTTGAGACTGCAGATCGTCAAAAGTAAAATAAGATAATACAAGAAGAGAGAGTAGCATCCGACATTTAGGAGTCTGTCTTGTGCGTTCGTCTGCTTCCCCATTCACAGGCGGCAAAACAAATGACCTCCCGAAGCTAGCTAGCTAGCTAACTCGCTAGCTTGCTTATCTGAATCCGGAGCTTGAGATCCTTCGTGGACTGACTGACTGACTACTTTCGTCCTGCTTCCCATGGCTCACTCTCGTGGCCGCTAGTAAACAAATGCCGTCACGCCCAGAAATAGGGCTGCTACTTACTGTATTCCTCGCCACCTCGGGAGCTCAACTCCTCGCATAGGTTTTTAACGACGCACAAGTGGTCGGAAATCCTGGACAACCCTAATCGCGATCAGGATATCCCCAGAGAAAAAAGAACTGGCTTAGAGATTTAAGCATTTTATCAGCCGGGTTTCCTCTGGGCTCTGGCAATCTGGCGACTGAGTATTTAGACAGACGCCTGAGCACTAGAATTCTGAAATAAAGGCGGAGCAAAAGGAATAAGAGATGCCCTCGCCAAAGATAGCAAACAAAACTGAGTTCTCGAGTCTTGACCGTGTTCATATTTCTCCTGGATTGCTGGTTTTTTCCAACGTCGCGTTCGTCCGTTTGCGGCTGGCGTTTCTCTCTCTGCCCCGGAAAGGTGAATCATGGAAGCGACAGTCAAACCTTGTCCGTGGGAACGGCGAGATAGGCGTAGATCCTCGTCTGACGGCGTGCAGTCAGAAAATTAGAGCCTTCGTCGTCGAAATCCGGGGATCGGCCTGAGCTCTTGGACTCCAGCAGAAAAGCTCTTCCGGTAATCCGCGGTAGCCCTAGGCTTCCCTAATGCGGAAACGCTGCTGCCGAAGCTCTCTTGGCTTCACCTTCCTGGACTGTTTTACTCAACACTTCCAGGTCTCCTCTCTCTCTCTCTCTCTCTCGTGCGTACAATGGTACAAGTATCTTGCCGTTGCATATGTCTCGCGTGAAACCTTTCGAGAAAAATCTCGGTCAGAAAGAAAGAGAAAGAGAAAGGAGAAGGAAACAAGAAGAAAGACAAGTGCCGAAGAGGTTACGTAGGGAAGCAGCGGAAATGGAGGAAAGCTCGGTTGCTGCTGCCTGTGGGGGAGCAACCAGCAAATCGACGGGGGTAGGCGGCGGCAGCAAGTGCGGTAGATGGAATCCGACGGCGGAGCAGGTCAAGGTTTTAACAGAGCTGTTCCGCGCAGGACTGAGAACACCGACCACGGAGCAGATCCAGAGGATATCCTCGCACCTCAGCGTCTTTGGAAAGATCGAAAGCAAAAACGTGTTTTACTGGTTCCAGAACCACAAGGCGCGCGAGCGACTGCACCACAAGAAACGTCGCCGCGGTCCTCCCTATTTCTCTTCCTATTACCCCGATTGCACCGATATCTTTCCGACTCTCCCCCATGATCAAAGCGCCAGGAGAGGCGCTGTCTGCAGCGGTATCGGTAACGGGTCAGGTAACTCCTGCCTGTCTCTCTCTCTCTCTTATATATGGAGTGGGTAGCGGTATTAATCTGTGAACGTTTTCAGAGGGCGGGATCATGCAGGAGAGGGAGAGGGAAACTTTGGATCTGTTCCCGGCGAGCTCGCACGAGGAACCATCGAGGGTCGGGAGGGTGGAACGTAGGGGCGATCTTCTTCTGTTCTCCCCGGGCAGGGACTGCCCTCAGTTGGATTTACGGCTGAGTTATATGTGATTAATGTCAGGAATCTTGCTTGATACGTTGACTTCCCTTAAAAGGACCGCAGTCGCTTGATCTTGATTCTGTTCCTCGCGAACTGAGAATCATGATGGCGTTTGGATTGCTTCGTTGATCCTCAGATCGTCTCCTCCTACTTCCTCCTCTTCTATATCTCTCTACGATGAAACACAAATTTCCAGAAGTAGAAGAAGTAAAAGGAATGAGGAAAAAGATAGGGGAGAAGGATCTTATTTTATTCAACGGACTCTCCCGGTCTCCCCTTTTAAACAAAAACCTACCTGGATTTGGGACTTCTGCAACGGATACAAGCCTAAAAAGCACCTGTCACATTCCAAAAGAAAGATCATAATGAAGAGCCTTAGAAACTAACTAGACTTCCAAGACTCCGCCAATCCTTCATCCCAAGCTTGCATAAAGTTTTCATAATGTGAGCTCTTGCCAAAACCTTGATAAAGATGTCACCATATTGCTCCATTTACTTGAGATGGGGAGTGCATAAATGAATATGAATTTTTGTTCAATGAAATGAAGATCTATACCTACATATTTTCTGTCCTCTCAAGCAAAACCATATCATAGGCCACACTTTCTGCTGATTTGCACATCAGCAGGATGAGTAGTAACTTTATTCCGATGCACTTGACATATGTCAGTGGCCAGTCCTATATATTATTCATCATTTGATCTTGATGCTGAACTCCGTTCTTTATTCCTCCAAAAGATTGTATTTCATGTAACGAAGCTGCAATAGAACTTAGTTTAAATTATAGTTGAAACCTACAATAGATTCAGTTAGCTTGCAATCTACAATAGAATCAGAAAAATGAGCTCCCGAAAACTTGCTAGTTTAAATTATCACTTCTCTTAAATAACTTTAAAAGATGATGACCTTACTCATATCCACATTGGATGATGATCTAAATCATGCTTAAATATATTTTACATGGATATTTATCATACATATTGTTCACATTTGAGGTCTATAAGCCTTTCCAATTTTTTTTCTTCAAAACATCGAATGTAGTGCAATATATTGAATTGGATATTCATAACATAGAAGCACAAAGAATTGATGATCATATCATCTAGTATGTACGAGAAAAAATATTTATAAGATTCCCTTAAATGGGTTCTTAAAATTTTTTAAGTGTCCAACCTCTAGTAGTATTCACACGATCTTCGGACAGTTGGATCTCCTCTCAATGATCTGCACCAAGAGAGAAAGAGAAGAAAGTAAAGAATTCTCACAAGGTTTGCATGGACACTGATATTTGTGAAATTCTTCTCGTTAAAAGCACAAGTTTACATATCAAAAATTATACTCAATCCTTTAAATTGGGTCTTAAAATTTAGAATAGTGGCGAGTCAAGGTCAAATTCATATGGAGGAAGGTTACAAGATTAAATATAGGAATATTTCTTTGGGTATTTTTTTGAATTAAGAAAGCAAAATTATAAATTAAAAGATATATATATATATATATATATAAAAAATGTAATGAATCGATCAAACACCTCTGAAGTCATTTTCAAATATTGGAAAACCCATGATCGAGAGTAGGAATATGATTTAGGGTTTAAAATAAGAAAATATGTTTAAAAGATAAAGAAAATGGTAAAGATTGATGGAAAATGATTCTAATATAAAGATTCTACACAAACACAATCTAGCTATGCTCTCTGATCAAATACACCTTCGAGAGCTTGTACATTTTTCTTGTATTGGTGTCTTGCATCTAACGCGAGGAATGAAAAGAAAAGAGAAGAAATTCACTAGAAATGAAATGGAGGACAAACATTTAAATCTGGCCACTGTGAGGACATGGAGTATGAAATGATAATCATACACACAAAATTTAGCTCCAAACTCCATCACTGTGAGAACGTGGCAGGACATGTGTATCCATGCTCGTGACATGTGGGTGGACACATGGTATGCATTCATAACCTAGTCAAGCCATGTAGCAACACCAAATAAAGCCATGTGGCGAGAACAGGTAAAGCCATGTGGTGAGACCATATAAAATCATGTGACGAGACCAAGTAAAGCCATGTGGCGAGACTAGGTAAAGCCATGTAGCAAAACCAAGTAAAGCCATGTGGTGACACCAAGTAAAGTCATGTGGCAAAACCAGGTAAGAGCATGTGGCGACACCTGGTAAGACCACATGGAGGGAAAATACAAAGATTTATATTTTAGAATTTTGAATTAAATAATTTAAGGGTTAAATTATTTTTAAATTCATGAAATTTTGGCAATCATTTTAAAGTGTTTAAATGATTAATTCCTCAATTTCAAGCATGATAGTCATGTTTAATTTGAAAAATATTAATATGATTAAGTTTTGAAATGAATTGGATTTATTTATTTAATTGTATATGGTCTTAGATCAAGAATCTAGAAGGATCTAGAACAGGATCCCCTAACTTTATTTGATAGATAACATATCACATATGACTTGTATGAGATACATGTAAATGATTATTAAGATAATCATATTTAAGGATATGGTTATTGAGATAACAATCTAGTACCTTGAAATTACAGACCATAACAAACATAAAGCCCTCACAAGTTAAAATCTAGGTTGAAACGTAAGAGTTATGAACTCACGTGTGGTCCTCCTTTATTATTGTCTTAGGATCTGAATCGCTTTAAGTTGGGTTGGTAGAGTTACTCCAGTTCCACTTAATGAGGAGAACAGACTAAGAGCTAGTGTATAACACAAGGCTGGGGTAGAGTAACTGATGTAGGATATTTTAGAAGATGTATCTAAGTCCTACAATATGGGGAGGATCTATGAATGATATCACTATGAAAAGATATTAGGAAATCAGCGAGAATATAGTGTGATATAATTCAAGAATATAAAGATATATAATGATTTAGTAAGGATGATAAGATGATTAATAAGATAAGAGAATAATGTGTTTAAGTGAGTGAGAAATATTTAAGAATAGAATAAGTAAGGATTGGTTATTGGGTAATTTATAAGAAGAGGTGGGAGGAAATGATAAAAGAAATATGAGAGGAAGATTAATAATACTGGGAAGGAGAATGTTTAGAAGAGGATAATGGTGAAGAAATTATAATATATATATATATCATAATATAGAGAATGGAAAGGGAATGAAGGGATTTACGAAATAAGTAGAGTGACGTCTGGAGAATAATTTAAGAATAATAGTTTACGGTTAAGAGAGAATATATGGAAATAAGAAGGATGCGACGGTATGAATAATACATATAATATTTTATTATTATATTATGGAGATAAAAGAGATATTTAGAGAGATTCTCGGATAATATTCACGCCACGGAGAGGGATGAAGTCTCCGAAAAGGTCAATGTTGGACTTAGATATAATATCCGAACTAATTCACGTGAAGAGGATGGAGGATGATACCTGAGATGGAAGGAAGAAGCGATGCTCCCGAATCGCTCCACTGAAGAAGATATTTCCTCTGTTGAATTCTTTCTTTGAGATGGATGAAAGAGGAAAGAACGGGAGGGAGAAAGGGAAAGAGGGATAGAACTCGGAGAGGAGAGAAGGTGCGGAAGAATGGAGGAGACACAGGAAGAACAGTGAACACACAGGTAAAACGAACCAAAGGGTAAACCCAAATTTATCAAAAAAAAAACATCTTCTGTTCTCTTCTTACGATCTGCGTTTTATAGAGGTGAAGAGGAGGGAAATTACGGTGAAGAAACGTTTCAAGAAGAGAGGGTGGTTATCGGGCGGTTATGGCATTCCTTTGGGAATGCTCTCAGGCATCTTTTCTTTGCCGCCACGTGTTGCCTGCAATCGGAACGGTATCGCTCCTGGAAACGGTATCGCGTTCTTCGTTTGGATCCAACTTTTGACCGTCCGGTTATTATTTTATTCTTTTAGAATGCTAGACGCCATCAGGCCACGGGCGGGATGACAGGTGATGGAATGATTATATCCACGTGGCCTTCCAGTTTCGTACCATCTTCCGAGATTGGATTGGTTTAAGACATCCCCTTCTTCTCTTTCGCGCGCGAATTGAAGTTGCCGTGACGGATATCGCGATGACGTCCTGTGAATTTAGTTGACTTTGATCGCATCAGCGTCATCCTTCCATATTTACTCAGTGAATGACAAGACGGCCGATGGTGTGAAGTTATCGGGGCCGGATGCAGGATCGTTTCAGTATAGCTCGATGAAGGAAATCTTCGGTGAAGAGCCGATGGCGGGAGTTCTGTCGAGTCGAGTTCTAGAGATCTTGCTCTTCTCTTTTCATTCGATTCTATACCTGCAGACGGGAGTGAACTTGTGGAGAAGCTCCTTGTAATGTTCCTTTCTCTTTAGTCATTGGTTATTTCCCAAAAGCGTTTCTCGTTTCTTTGGTGAGGAGAAACCGATGGCTCCTATCTTTCTCGCGGATCACCAAGGTTGGTAAAAGAGGCTGAGATGGGCGGCGATAGCTATGACAATTTTCCTGTTATTCAAGTCGAGCTTCCGTTTCTTTAATTATGACTTCCATTTCTGCTGAACTGCTCTCTTTATTTAGTTGAGATGTGGAGCAGGTAGGAGGTAGCCCGCGAATAGTGAATCTGTGAGACGTCTTTCCTAACAGCATTCGAAGATACCTGTCAATGCTTTGATGACTTCATTGCTCATGCTGCTTCATCACTCATCCTTCAGATCAGATTCTTCCTTTCAAGTTCTTCATTGTTTTTAGAAAACGTGAACATGATAATCTTTATTTATGAGGCTTCTCTCAGGCTGAGGTGTTTCATAAACTGTCAAAGTTATGTTCAGGTGTATACTTGTTGACCTTGAGAGGATCTTGGAGGTCTTCATGTCTGTAAAGGTCATGAGGACCTTTTCAGGCAGATGTCCTCATAATCGTCTTGAATAAATCATAATCTTGAAGCTCTATAATCTTGAAGCTCTATAATCATGTAGCTTCTCTGCTCTCGTACTGGTAGCAGGATAAAATATGTAGACTTATTGGCCTTGAACTTTTCTTGGAAGTCTTGGATAATTTAGAGGATGATTCTTGGGCAGCTTTTCTTCAAACTCATTATCAACCATTAGAATTCTTCATTCTGATTGAGCTCCATAGATGCATGGGTTTATTCATGCAAGGACTTTGTCTTTGACTATGATAAGAAGATAGCTCCTTCCATGAGTAATTGATCTCTCCTATGATTCTAACTAGAGGTGGTATTCAAAGAAAGAAGGAAATGGAATAACAAAGATGTTCCTATTTTCTTTTCTTTTGAGATCATTTATTCACACAATGTACCTATGATATAGTGGATGTGGTTTGGAAGATTAGGAACCTATATCAAGGTAGAAGATGGTTGACTTGGTACATTCAAGAAATTCTAATTATCTAAGGATAAGGCTAATTTCTTTTGATCAAGTCAATCATTAGATCAGTGTAAAATAGAGGAAGGAGGGAAAGATAATTCCCTTAAGATCTACACTCTCTTTCAATTATTTAGAGAGGTCTTCTTCATCCATTTAATGAATGGATAATTTCTCAAGTTGGTGGATAAGGAGGAGGAGGAGGATAGGTTCACTTAGAACCCTTGTGTTCATATTTTTAAAATAATTCTCCATCAGTAACCATTTAGTTTGGTGGAGTCACTCCAGGACTATTTATGAATCTATTCTCGTCAAGTAACAAGGGTATGGGCCCAGACTAAACTTAGTGGCTGGTGGAGTGACTCATGACCGCATGAGTGTTAGGGACTAAAGTACGATCATATATTTCAAGTGTTGCAACTCTCATGAGATGGGTGCTCAACAATGTATTATGACTGGTGGAGTCACTCGAGGCCATAATATAGTTGTTGAGATTCTGGTTCCCACTAGGAGATTGGTGATTCTCCCTTTTCATACATATGAGGGTTGTATGAATTGCTTAATTTTAATGAAAACATTATTTTCAATGAATATAAACATATACAAAATTAGTGATTATTATATATCTCCTACAATCAAAAATGGCGTCGAGTAACCATGTTCATGGCATTGTGAATGCCAAAAGTTTGATTGAGCCAAACTTCACTGATTGGTTGAGAAACTTGAATCTCTCTGCCAAAGCTATTGAATATGTTGACTATTGAAGAAGGGAACCTTTAGAAGGAAAAGTCCTCTTAGTTGATGAGATTGACAAGAATATGAAGACAATAGTTGCTTCCAAGAAGGGAAAAAGGAAAATGAAAAAAATAAAAAAATGTGAAAGAAACTCAAAAAAGAAGGCCGAAAATGAAAAGGGCGTTTGTTGCCCCTGTGGCAAGTAAAGGACATTGGAAGAGGAACTGTAGAAAATACTTCAGTGAGATAGCCCAAAAGAAAGCATGACGATGATTCAAAGATTGACAAGTAAGAGAAAGCTGAACAAAGGTGATGTGGAACTTAGGATGGGAAATGACCCAAGAGTTGTTTCTATTGTATTGGGGTCGATGAACCTCTAGCTACTATTCATAGATTTTTTTCTTTAATATAATGTTGCTATGTTCCTTGCATAGTTAAGAACATCATGTCAATGTCTTGTTTAGATAAGATGGATTATGCATTGACTTTTAAGAACAAATGATTTTCTATTTACTTTAGAAGTAAATTGGTAACTATAACACCTTTGGTCAATGGCTTATATCTGATTGATGTTTCTTCTTATAATCTCCAACTTGATGTTGCTCTTAAGAAGAGTAAACTAAGTGTGAATTATTCCTACCTTTGGCATTGCAGACTTGGGCATATTGGCAATCGAAGATTACAAAAGTCGCATAAAGATACATACTTAGGTGCTTTTAATTATGAATTATTTGTGACTTGCGAATCTTGCATCATGGGTAAATTACCCAAATCTCCATTCTCAAGACATGGAGAACATGCCAAGGGCATATTGGAGCTAATCCATTTTGATTTATGTGGCCCATTGCCTGTCCAAGCAAGAGAAGACAACCATTATTATTACTTTTACCGATGATTTTTCGAGGTTCTAATGGGTTATACAGATTCAACTTTTCAGTTAGATCTATATGATAGTAAATCTAAATCTGGACTCCAGTTCACTTTGAACGAAGGTGCAGTATCTTGGAAGAGTTCCAAGCAAATCACTATTGCGAACTTGACGATAGAGGCTGAATACATTGCCCCAAGTGATGCCGCCAAAGAAACAGTTTGGTTGAAGAAGTTCATCGCAAACCTTGGTGTCATTCCATCGATCTCAAAACCTATTCCTATGTTGTGTGACAACAATGGTTCAATTGCACAAGGTCTCATTATAAGTTGAAGCACATTCTGAGGCGCTTTCACTTTGTTCGGGAGATCATCGCCACATGAGATGTAGTGATGGAAAGAATTCCATCAACTGATAATATTACAGATCCACTCACCAAGCCTTTAGCTCAAGAAGTGTTTAAGCATCATTGTATATGCATGATTGACTTCAGTCCAAGTGGGAGATTGATGGATATTATGTGGCATGTAGGCCAATTACACTTTCATTTGTTGTTTATATTCATTGAAATGAACTTCTATTCATTGCCATTCTTGTGTGATGTTTGCAGTTAAGTCCATGAGAATATGCAATGACTAAGTGAATTATGATAAGATCATACTACAATGATCACTAGTCTTTAAACATATGCTCTAAACATTCATATTCGTGAGACATTCAAGAAGGACATCGAATTATTCATCAAGAATATCACTATCTGATCTTACTCATGTAATGAGTATGACTGATCTTGTGGCCATCAATGTAGAGACACTGATGATAGATAGTGGGTGCTCTTTGGAAAAAGAGTTCATTGAATTGCTCTGTATGAATCCCTAAATGGTATTATGCCAAACTGTCAATCATGTTGATTCATGTTACGGTTGTAATTTGGAGAAATCTGAACCGTTGATTTAACTTTCTTTTACCTCATCAGCCAATTTAAATTCTAGATCAATCAATTTCTCCATTCCACTTAAAAAATTACTATTATTTTTTTATTTTCTTTGCTCTTCTCTCCTTCCTCATCTTTTGACGAGCATATGAGAGAGAAGAAAGAGAGCAAGTGAGATGGCAAGGAGTGGAAAAATCAGGAGAGAAGAATGAAGTGAGCGAAAGAGAGGAGGGAAAGAAGAAAGTGGGCATGAGAATTTCTCTCGATGTGTGTGAGAAGTTATCTTGCTCATTCAAGAGAGTTAAAGAGTGTCTAAGGAGAGGAAGGAGTGGGCAAGAGATGGAGGAAGTAGAGACAAAGAGGGAGAGAGAAGAAAGAGAAGAGAGAAAGAGAGGTTGCACTTTCTTCTACAAAGAGAGGAGAGGAAAAAATGACACGAAAAAGGAGAAAATGGAAGAAGAAATAAAAATAAGTGTGGCGATAGAGAATTTATCCAAAGTGCTCACAAGAGAGAGAGGATACAGAGAGACTAATGGTGTAGGTGCCATGTCAGTAGAGGAGGAAGGCGTGATGTAGAAAGATGAGATGAGGCTTCTGTCCACTTACACATGAGAGAGCAAGTGAAAATGAGAGAGAGATATTTGAAGAGGAGAGAGAGATGGCGAGGTAGAAGGAGGCACATGACGGAGAGCACAACAATGTAAGAAGGTGAGGAGAAGAGATGAAGAAGAAAGTTTCCCCCTTACATGCTCATGCACATGCGGGTGAGAGAGCGAGGGAGAGAGGGCAAGGAATGAGGAAGAAGATGGAGAGAGGGAGAAGGAGAGTTTACGCACGATGGAAATTATTTTTCGTCGAGTGAGAGAGAAGGAGAGAGACAAGTGTGAGATTGAGATTATTTATATTATTTATTTAAATCATTTTAAAATCCACTTCTCAATAATTTTCACTTAAAAATTAAAAAAAATTAAAAAAATCAGGAATATTTTTTTAAAATTTTAATCATTTTAAACCGTACGAATCATGCATTCACAACTATTTTTGTGTAAATAATTGTATTTTAATATAAATGAATATAAATTTTATTTTATGTCTTAATATATTATTTTCTTGATAAATCAATGTCATAAAATTTTCATAAACTGTTATCAAATCATTTAAAAATTTGATAATACCTTTTAAACTTAAATTTTAGCATTTCAATCATTTAAAACTATGATAAGATGTATTTATAATCATATTTGTAGGGATAAATGTATAAAATGCATGAGATGATGTCATTAATTTGCATATTATCAGACACCTTGACTTGCGGTCATTTTCTCCTTATTTATAGACATTGGGTACGTGAATTTTTTTTACAAAAACCCTTATAATTATATACATATATATCTACCAACATCCAGAGACCTTATTAGTGACCCTCTAGGTCTATATATGTTACTAGTTAATAACTCTATAAGCCCAATAACACCTTATTAGTTAACCTTATCAATTATCTATATCAACCTATAGATTCATTAATAGATTCATTAGTTGCCAACCCATTTGGTAGCAAGCTACACCATGTATTCTAAGAGCTATGAAGGATATATAAGAACTCTCTTAAGGAACCTTCTTGTCATCAATTACTGTGCACTAATAATCTTTTGTTTGTGTTAGAGTCATGAATGACTGAGGATATGGTCAATTATTAAGCACTAATTGGTCACTCAAGTTAGTACTAATTCTTGGAGGAAATCATTATGAACTCTTATGATATTTTCATTACCTTGGCCACTGAATTCATCGCATCTTATTCCTTGAGTCGATCTCCTAACAAACAGAGGGTGGACGATCTTATCTTGACTACACAATTATCATCGAGGACCTTATATCTTATCTAATATATGATATTTTAGAGATCCCATGGCTAGGAATTTGTAAGTCAAAATCAAAATACAGTTGTCCATCAACAAGATGACTTTAGTGTCTCAAGTTGAAAGAATGACATACACAATCGTGATATGAATCAACTTGATTGACAGTTTGACATAACACTATCAGGGATTCATATAGATCAATGTAGTGAAAGTTTTCTCTAAAGGGTCTACACATTGATGGCTACATGATCAATTATACGCATCAGACGAGTCAGATCAAATAGTGTTATTCTTTTTAGATAATTTGATATGCTTCCATTGATTACTGATATCCCATAAATAAGAATTTTTAGAATATAGCTTTAAAAATTAGAGATCATTATATTATGATCTCATCACAATTCACCAACTCATTATATATGTGGTAACATGTAATATTTGCTTGTAATCACATGATTATAAGTATCATTCACATTCATTATTTATAAGTGCATCTTAAGGCATAATTCATATCATTCTTATGCATGTTATCCTACTTTGAGTGCATATTCATTATTTAATACAATTTTTATCTAAAATATCAAAATACATTATTTCAAGGATTAATCATGTATAATTTAAGAGTTAAATTTTAAATAGATTATCAAAATTTTATTTGAGTTTCAATAAAAAATAAAAAGAGAAAACTAATTTTTATACCCTTTACAATTATTGAATTTTATTTTCTAAGCAAGCTTAGTTTATTTTGGAGTTAAAAAATTTATTTTCTTAACATTTCTTAAATTAAATTGCATAGAATAATAATTTATTCAATTTCTTATTAAACAAAAAAAGTACACTTAAAAATGAGTTTTAGTTTAAAAGATATGAATTTTCTAATTTTTAAGGATTTTTAAAGAATTTTTTATGAATTTATTTTGTATTTTTGTAAATTTATTTAATTTAAAAATATAAAAAAAAATTTCTTTTTAAGTGTGAGCTATCATGACGCGAGCACTTGCGTGATGACACATGTAAAGGGTGTGATAATAGCATTAAGTGCCTTTAATGGGCCAGAATGAATAAAAAACCGGCTACCCTATTTATACTCGATAAATAATTTTAATATTTTCAATGTGGGACTATTTTTTTCATGCGTAAGTGATGTGGCACAATGAAGAGTGTTCAATCTCCCAATTTAACCATGACTGTTGATAATCACTAAAGCTGAGGGGTACGTGGCATAATCCTATTTGACAAAAAAATATTTTATAAAACCCCAACAAATTTGGACTGTTGACTCGAGTACTTACAACGGTTAGGATTTAAAGCACCCAATGGACTCACCTTGACATGACATGATATGGAGCATTCGATGAAGATCTTATGAACGCAGTGGAATGACGATCTCCCTTCATGAAACAATGTGGCAAAATCTTAGGTCTTTGATGCAGATCTTGATGGATATTATGTGGCCTATAAGCCAATCACACTTTCATGTATCTTATTTATGTTCATTGAAATGAAATTTATTCATTGTCATTCTTGTGTGATGTTTGCAATGAAGTCCATGAGCATGTGCAATGACTAAGTGAATTATGATGAGATCATAATATAGTGATCACTAGTCTTTAAACATATGTTCTAAACATTCCTATTCATGGGATATTCGAGAAGGACATCGAATTATCCGGAAAGAATAAAACTATCTAATCCATCTTATATGATGAGTATGGCTGATCCTATAGCTATCGGTGTGGAGACACTAAGGATAGATAGTGGGTGCTCTTTGGAGAAAGAGTTCACTGAATTGATCCGTATGAATCCCTGAATGGTATTATACCTAACTGTCAATCGGGTTGATTCATGTCATGGTTATGTATGTGGTCCTTTGACTTAAGACACTAAAGACATCTTGTGGATGGATGATCGTGTTTTGATTATGACTTACGAATCCCTAGCCACGGGATATGTAAAACGTTATATATTGGATACGACATGAAGTCCACGAAGATGATTGTGTGATCAAGATGTGATCATCCACCCTCGGTATTTGAGGATATTGACTCAAAGGAATGAGATGCGATGAAATCCTTGGCCAAGGTAGTAGAAATATTGGAGGAGTTTCCAATGATTTGTACACGCATCAATACTAACTTGAGTGACCGATTAGGGTTTTACTGTTGAACATAACCTAAGTCATTCATAAGTCTAATGTAGATGAAGGATTAAACATACATGATTGAAAGTCCCAAACGGGTGGTGGTTTATCCTAAGAGGGAGGGGGGGGGATGAATTAGGTTAATGTGTTATTTAAAAGTAAATGACACACGAGACTCCAACTTCAGGATTTGATACTTTGACTTAGGGTTGACTTTTGACCTAAGGTTGACTTTGATTGAGAAGGGTTGACTTTACTAATCAGAGTTGACTTGGACTGAAGATTGACTTTGACTCAAGATGATTGATTCTATCTAATTGAGTTGACTTTCTGTCAAAGGTTGACTTTTTAACTAAATTGATGTTCTAACCAAAGTTGACTTTCCTGACTTGAGTTGACTTTCTATCAAAGGTTGACTTTTTGACTAAATTGACTTTTCTGACTAACGTTGACTTTCTAACAAAGTCAACTTTTCTGACTGATGTTGACTTTTTGACTTAGGGTTGATGGTGGCGTACGACCCCCGTCGCCACCAAGGCATGACACTATGGCGCCGGAGGAGCCGACACCCATGCGCGTCCAGCCCCCTCGACAGGCGAAGACGAAGGATGCCGACTTTCACTACACTAAGTGAGGACTTCATCTCGCCACCACAGACTTCATCAGGCTCGCGCGCGCGGGGATTTATCGTTCTACTCTTTCCTTTATTTCGCGCTTTTGTAGCCCGCACGTGTTTAAGCGGGCCTTTGCATATCTTCTTCTCTCTCTTTTAGGCCTTGGGGGTGGGTTCCCTTCGTTTCGGGACCCTAGCCTAAGGCCCTTTCCCTTTGTGAACCTTATTTCCTTTCTATGAGCATGGGTGTGGGTTGTAGGCCTCAAGTGGGCCCTTTCCTCTCTTGGCCCACCATGGGCTCTATAAGAGGGGAAGGGACCCCCCCACAAACCCTAGCCATCATTTGAGAAAAAAGGAGTTTCCTCTCGAGTGGCTGCTCAAGGAAGGTGAGGGGAGGGGTCCAACCGCTGACGCCGCCGCCGCCGCCGCCGCACCACCCGTGCCGCCGCTGCCGCCGCCACCCCTTGCCCTGACCCGTATCGACTCTCGCCGCGCCCTCGCTGCGCCCCTGCCCCCTGCCGCGCCAGCCATGCATAGCCGCCGCCGCGATCCGCCGCCCGCCATGCGGGCTGCTGCGCGCCCTCATCGCTGCGCGCTCGCCGCGCCAACGCTGTTGCCAGCGCCGCAGCCGCCTGCCAGCTGCAGCCGCTGCTGACCCTGGCCCTGCCGCTCAGCCGCGCCGCCGCTCGCCGCCGCGGCTGCCATCGCGCCCGTCGCCGCGCCGCGCCTTCGTCGTCGCCGATCCCGATCGCTCCCGCCGCTGTCTCGATCCGCCAGCTGCGCCGCCTCATAGCGCCGCAGCCGCGACCTGATCCGCCGCAACGACGCTCGATCCGCTGCCGCCGCCGCCTCCATCGCCTCCACTCGCTCGCTCTCGCTCGTTACGCCGTCTACCACCGGACGCCGCCTAGATCGACGCCCAAATCGTCTCTCGCTCCCCGATCTGCCCGAGATCTCCCTTCGCCCTGCTCCGCCGACTATCGCCGCTCAACGCCTCCTTCGATCCGCTGCCCTCCACGGACGCCCAAGCCGCCGCCGCGGATCGCCATCCGATCGCCGTCCCGCCCGGGGTTACGCCCATCCACCTCGCCTACGCCGCGGCTCGCGCTGCTCGCCGCGACCTCTCGCCCTAGGTCGTGACCGTCTGCTCTTCCGCTCCATCCACGCTGACTCGCCCCACCATCAGCCGCCGTTGCGCGTCCCGAACCACCTCCCTCGCGCGACCAACCGGGCTCGCGCCCGCAGGTTAGGCACGCATCCCCTCCCTTTTTATTTTTGAAGTGCAATATTTCTTTCGGTACTTTCCCGCATCTGTCTCCACCGCCCTCGGGCCTAGTTAGGTTGAGTGATCCTTGGTTACGGGATTGGGATCGTGGATCCGGCCGCCGGGTTGACGGTCGAGCTCCCACCGACGACTCGAGGTTGCTATCTCTCCTACCACGACGAGCCCGGGAGGATTCCCGACCCATCCTACTCGGCGCATCCCAGGAACTCCGGGGCGACGTGTTGGGAAGGTTGACTGCTTGAGGAGTACATCGAGACATCACCGCATCATCTAGATACCATAGGCCACACCCCTTCCCTAGTTCCCCATAGTATCCTTAGCGTCAGGCCGAGTTCATCTCTCGGTCCGGCATCAGTTGACTTTTGATTGAACGGGGTTGACTTGACCTAATTAGGGTTGATTTGACCTAATTAGGGTTGACGTGACCTAAGGTTGACTTTTGAGTGAATAGGGTTGACTTCTGACTAATCAGAGTTGAATTGACCTATAGTATCAAATGTAGAATGTTAAGGTAATACAAATTTTAATTATTGAAAACAAGAGAAGAAAAGAAAAACTCTAAACCACACAACTTTAAAATGTTGTACCTATGTTGAGTGTATGCTAGCTGAGATAGTCAAACACCAGTATGAATTTACCTCAATCCATAATTAATTGTGAACAGATTTATGATAGATGACTGAGAAATAGAATTAATAATGACAAAATAATAAATCTAAGGAGATTAAAACTTAAATGAAAGTATCAAACCAACAGAGGAATTGATGACCTTTACGGACGTTAATCAATTATATATGAATATTCTAATTTATCGAAAATGAGAACATAGTTTGAGAATAAGCCTTGCCAAGTGTATGATACAGGAGATCAGAGAATATGACTGCAATCAAGTATATATGAGGATTTTCTAAATTAATTGAAATGACAACAGAGTTTGAGAATAAAGCCTTACAGAATATCTGTCACTGCAAATCTGAGAACTATGACTATTCGAAGAGTAACAATTACAGGAGGGAATGAATTAATTAACTTGTGAAAATAATAATGAGGGAAATATCTATCCTTGGATATGAGCTAATCAAGTGACTTTGATATGAACAAAATAAGTGACTATTCAATGGATAATAACCACAGCAACACACAGAACAAATAATTTGAGTGTTAACTCAATAACAATTGAGAGAGAAATATCTAACCTCGTTATGGACCAATTGAGTGACTCGTTACGAACCAATTAAGTGGCTGTTCAGAAAATAACAACCACATCCACAAACATATTAAATAATTTGATTTTTAAATCAATAATGGCAGTGAGAGAAATGTCTAACCTCACCAATTAGACGACTGTGAGAACAGAACAAAAAAAAACCCGAAATACAATTCTAAATGAATTATATGACTAACTGAAAAAGAAATTTCTCACAACAGAAAATTGTAGAATAAACAATTTATAGATCTGATTGGTAAACCGACTCCTTATAGTAGTAGAGCGTAAATAGATTGCATGATTACCTGAGGAATATTTGACTGACAACAGGAATCAAAAGTATACAGTTATATAATTCTTTCTCTTAAGAACACTAAAACAAATCAGTTCTATAAATTACCTTAGAAGCGAAACACACACAATAATAATGTGAGTAATAGATCAAGAGGAAATTTTACTTTTATGCCCACATATTAGATAGGATATAGTCCTAAGCCTCAAGAGAGCGAAGAAGGGATCCAAACACGCGACTGAGTGATCAGAATGGCACTATATTGAATATTGGTGAATAAATCGACGACAGAAGAGGAAATAACCGAAAAATTAGTAAACCAACGATTGATTAAGAAAGAAGAAAAAAGATGAACTTGATGTCGGAGGAGAGCCAGCTGGGCTTCAATGAATCATCGAGAGAGAGAGTTTCAGAAGGACTTCTTGATCGTGATCACCACATAATAGGTTTCTTCTTCTGCCCCTTTTTGGAAGAATCGTTCTTTCACTTTCTGTGCCCTTTTTGGTTTCATGCGATTTCAACTCCGAACTTGCAAGAGAAAGCGTTAACCCTAGAAAATGAAAGCTCGACCCGTTTTAACATGAGTCGATGATATGCTATATTTATGATAATACCCTAAGAACTATCTATATGAATGATAGTCGTACCTATATATTGAGTTTACATATATATTGATCCTATATATATACTCAGCTTATATATATACTATAGTTACGATAGTACCCTAAATAACTATCTATATGAAATGAGCTTACATATATACTGAGCTTATATATATATACTGACCTTATATATATATTGATCCTATATGTTACCAAGCCTCTCTCTCTCTCTCTCTCTCTCTCTCTCTCTCTATATATATATATATATATATATATACATATCTATATATGCTGGTAGTGATAATATAAAATTAACTACGTTTATTCAGGATGTATCTTGGAATGAAACTATATATATCAAAAAATATGTCTAAATATATATATATATATATATATATATCTGTTTATGCATCTATAAATGAAACTATATAATTGGATATGCATGATAGATCACCAAAAGAAGCATGGGAAGATAGTGACTGCATGAGGCAGTAAATTCCTAAAAAGGATAAGTCTTTATGGACACATTAGTAGGTTAGTGGAAAATGATAAAGGGAGACATAATGTAGTAATAAGTAAAATTAATAACAAACAAGAAACAAGATGGCAGTTCAAGATGGAATGCTTACGTCAAAACTAGTGCTCTAACAATGGTAATCGATGACGGGAAGGTTCCATAGTCAGTTCTTACATACTCTATATCTCCTAGTGTACGTGGTGCAGCTTGGCACCCAACGAGCTGGTAACTCAACCTATCGTTTGGGTTAAATCGATTCTTGATTAATTAATCTATATGTGGATGTGGATAATTAATTAAGGTTAACCAATAAGGAGTTATTTGGTCTATAGAGTTATTAACTAGTGAGATATATGGACCTAGAGGGTCACACACATAAGGTTTATGGATGTTGGTGGATATAGACATAATTATGAGGGTTTTTATGAAAAAACCTTATACCAAATGTCTATAAATAGGGGGAGAACGACCACAACTGAAGGTGCCCATGCAAGCCTTGTGGGAATTCTCTCCTTTCATCTCATTCTCTCTTGGTGAAGAGCTTTGAAGAGGAGATCAAACCATCCGGAGACCGTGTGGATACCACTAGAGGCTAGACACTTGCATAGCTTCAAGAACTCCTTTAAGGAAACCTCTAAGTATGTTTTCTCATACATATTAGATGATAGGATCATTTGTTCTTGGTGCCTCAATGTTTTGAATATCCAATTCAATGAATTCCCCTGCATTTGATGTTTTGATCAAAATTTTAAGAAATTAATCAACCTCAGACCCCATTAGATCTAAGGGCTGCGATCTAAGGATGCTGATTCAACTACTTACATTTAATCATAACTGTTGATTGCATCAAGGAGATGATTAGATGGCCATGCCTCTTTTCAAATGTTATACATTCTCTCTCCTTCGATGTTGTACACATTCTTGTATTGAATCTTTTAAGTAGCTCAATCATTGAATCTCTTGCGTCAATCACCGCTTGAACTCTGTAAGTTTAATTTTCAGATCGCAGAATAAAAAGCCTTAATCTGAGACTTCATTGGATCATTTCGAGCATGGTTTTGGGGTTATATTTTGTGTTTATTTATAAATATTTTGTTATTTAGCATTAGATTTCAATTTCAAAGCTTAGATATGTTGTTTTTGATAAGTAAAATTTTAGGGTTTAAATATGCTGTTTTTAGTAAATTAGACATGAAATAATAGTTCTACGATTTCACCTTAATCACAATTTACTTTGTATAAAGCGAATGAGGAAAATGTAAGGATTTTTGTGAAGAAGAATGGATGAGATCGATGAGAGAAGTGAGATGAATGTGAAGGAATGGGCTGTGATGGTCTAAAATATCCAAATCTCATTTTGAAGATAATCATTTTGAAGATTAGTGATGGAAATGATGTTTTTGAAAGTTTTGACGATAAAATAAGATTCTAGATTGAAAGAAAACGATCAGAATCTATTTTAATTGAAGTGCGAGCAAGAACTTACTCTAGTGATACTGTTGTTTTGACCATTTGTTCGAGAACCCATACATTTCACCTAGACTAGACATTTTGCATCCGACACAAAGAATGAAATAAAATGGAGGAAATTCATTAAAAAATGATGATCTGATGCTAGTTTTCATTGCTCTCTTTCTTGGGCTAGCTAAAACTAAGATCATACATAATAACATGCATATTTAACTTGAATTCTTATCATATTTACCTAATATTTATGTTTATATTATGTGATTATGATGCATGTTATCATAGTTTTATGAATTTTCTCCATTGGTATGCTACTTCACTAAAGTCCATATTTTTGCATTATTTAGGGTTAATTATGTGTTTATTGATGTTTAATCTTTTGCAAAGTCAAACAAGTGGAAATTAACCATTTTCCTTGATTATATTTTGACTTTAGTGGATGATTTAAAGAAGAAATTAGAGGAAGAGAATGATGAGATGAATCACTTTAAATAATCAAAGGGATTGCTTTAAGATTATTTTGAATTTATCCTATTTTCTTGCTTGAATTTAGATTTTAGGTGGCATGATATTAAAGATGAAGAAATTTGTGATCCAATGGAGAAAATTTGAGTCAAAAAGGAGTTATATAAATGAATATATGAATTTTTGAATTTTATATAATTTTTATGAATTTTATTTTGATTTTTCAGGTATTTTTCGGATTTATTTCCTTATAAAAATCACAAAAAGGGACTCAATTGGGCTGGCGTTTGATGGGCCCACAGGTATAGTGGGCCCAGGTTAGATGGGGGGGGCATGCCTGGCCCATTTGGGTGACTCAATCCCTAATAAGCGTTTCATGTTTTATACCTGACATTTCCTCTTTATTTTCTCCATATAAAGAATATTTTGAGACTTTAAGTGAGATTTCTCTCACTGTTATTTATCATA
>CM044102.1:22615631-22778047 GCA_024174645.1 Lemna minuta | reverse complement strand
TATGTGGCCCAATACCTGTCCAAGAAAGAGAAGACAACCATTATTTCATTACTTTTATCGATGATTTTTTAAGGTTTGGATGGGTTATACATATTCGAGTTTTCAGTTACATCTAGATGATAGTAAATCTAAATCTGGATTCGTATTCACTTTGAACGAAGGTGTAGTATCTTGGAAGAGTTCCAAGAAAATCACTATTGCGGACTTGACGATAGAGGCTGAATACATTGCCGCAAGTGATGCCGCCAAAGAAACAGTTTGGTTGAAGAAGTTTATTGCAAACCTTGGTGTCATTCCATCGATCTCAAAACCTATTCCTACGTTGTGTGACAACAATGGTGCAATTACACAAGTAAAGGAGCCAAGGTCTCATTAGAAGTCGAAGCACATTCTGAGGCGCTTTCACGTCATTCGGGAGATCATCGCCACATGAGATGTAGTGATGGAAAGAATTCCATCAATTGATAATATTACAGATCTATTGACCAAGCCTTTAGCTGAAGAAGTGTTTTAAACGTCATTGTATATGCATGGGTTTAATGTATAAATATTATTAGCTTCAGTCCAAGTGGGAGATTGATAGATATTATGTGGCCTGTAAGCAAATCACACTTTCATTTGTCATTTATATTCATTGAAATGAACTTCTATTCATTGCCATTCTTGTGTGATGTTTGCAATGTGAAAGTGATGTGGGACAAAATAGGAGAATCAAAATTTATCAAATAGAAGTGTAATGGATGGTGTTTTGATGGAGGGATGTTATGAATTTTTAAGATTGGTGACCTTGAACTCCTTAGGGTTAATCCCACAATTGGAGAGGAGAGAGATCATTTTTAATAACCTTGAAGTGGAGTTTCTATTTAATGAATTAGACCAAATTTCACAACCAATGTGCATGAATACCCAAATATATGAATAGAGGCTATCCTAGGGTTCACACAAATCCTAAGAGCAAGAGATTTTGGGGGAAGGATGATCTATCACACAAAATGAGAGGAATGAGAGTACCTTGATGGAGATTCTTGACTGATGTGACTTTTCTGGGGCAAAATTCGAAATTTCCTTATTGATTACACCTTGCTTTGAGAGAAAAGAGAGAAGGGAATGAAGAGGACTGATGGAAAGAGGGAAGGAGGAGAAGAATGAGAAGGGGGAATGAGAAATGAAGAGTGTGTGTCGTGGAGAGGAAGAAGAAGAGGGATAGAGAGGGAAAAGTTGTGGATTGGTGTGTGGATGAGAGAAAATGAGAGGGGGGGGGGGGGGAAATTCGTGGAGGATGAGAGAGAAAGAGTGGGGGAACAATAAAACTTCAAACACTTTCAAATTTCAAATTATGAGAGAGAGTTTCACAAGATCCACATAAATAGGGGAAGAGATAGAATTGTTCAACTCTTGAAGGGGTGTGTCTCTTCAAGGGGTGGCATCTTTTGAGGAGAAATTTCGACCCTCTTTAAAGGATGCCTTAAAAAGCCACTTGTCAAGATGCGAGGGTGCCACTTGGAGGGTTTTAATTGGTGGAAATTTTAGGGGTAATTTGGGTATAGTAATCTGCCCTAAAATCATGGGTTCAGGGTGACTTGGTCAAAGAAGGATCTATATGCAAATAAATTGAAATTTGAGAATCTAAAATTGCTTCCTATAATTTAGGGAGATGATTTGACTTGGTCAAAGGGGTTCCTAAATTTTAGGAAAGTGGTTTGACTTGGTCAACAGCTCAAAATTAAAGGTTAGGTCAACAGTAGGGTTTGGCCAAGTCAAGAGAAGTATTTTAAGGATTCTAAGGATTAAGGGATGGCACCCCCATCTTCATGGGCTTGCTCCGCTTCATGTCTTCAAAGTCTTTTGATATAGAAATTTCTTCTAATGATAGAGTCTTGAACTTCTTCGTTAGGATCAACATGTTATTTACTTCATATGGATGCCATCGAATCCTTGGATTTCTCCTTAGGTTGTAATGCTTTGTTGCCTCCTTGGGTGCTTCTCTTGTTATTGAGGTGTCCCCACCAGAAAGTCCCAATAGGGTGGTGGTTTAACCTAAGAGGGGGGAGAGAATTATGTTTATGTGTTAATTTTAATTTTTAATCTCTACTTTTATGTTTGCTGATATTCATTGGTTAAGCACTCTTGATGCAGGACACGGTGGTGAAAACCCTCGTGCCTGATCAATGAGTCGGAGGATGGCTAAGGATAGCCGGTCAAACCTAATCTACGGGTAGGCAAATCCTAGACCCTCAGTATGAGACCTAACCTAATCCTAAGTACGGGCAGGCGTGCCGATCAGCAGAGTTGACCCCGGGTGACCCGGGGAAACTCGCGAAGATGGATAGGGTGAGATCCTCTCGATCTACGTTTGGAGGCGTGGAAGTCGCTCGTCGTGGAGTAGCCGGGAGGCTGCAGCCCATGCTTGGTGTCGGACTTGACGTACGCGTCAGAAGTCTCGAACCTATAGTCGTTCTATCCTATCTACGTCGTCCGACGGCGGTGGAGACGAGTAAAAGGAGACGCTTCGAAAAGTAATCAAACTTTAAAATGAGGGGTTGAAGCTAACCTGCGGGGCGGAGCACCCGGTGGGTCGTGGAGAGCCGACTCGGCAGCGACGACCGGAGAAGGGGAGGCGACGGCTGATGGCGGGCGGGCACGGGTACACGGGGGTGGTCCGACTCGGGTACGGGCCAAGCTGATGGCGGGCGTGACCTTGGCAGGTGTGGACTCAGACCGGGTGAGTGCGGGTTCAGGCCAAGCCGGGTGTGACGCGGTCCAGGCTGGCCGGGTGTGAGCGTGATTCGGGGCGATGGCGTCTCTTGGTGCGGACGCGATCCGGAGACCAGATCGCAGGCGCGGCCTCCTTCACTGGCGCGGATTGGAGATCAGAGACACGGGTGCTGGCAGGGGCGCGGGCACGGCTCGGGATAGGACACGGGCACGTCTTGAGGCGGTGGCGAGCGTGACTGGGAGTTCAGATCGCCGACACGTCCAAGTTCTGATTGCAGATGCGATCGTATAATATGGTGCTTGAATTGGGCGCGTGAGTGGCCTGCGGGATCGCACAGGTCGGGCGACTGTCGGCGGCTCGCGGGAAGTGCAGGTCAGCCACGCGACCAGGACGCCGAAAAGATGACGCGGGCGGATACCCTGGAGCGATAATTGGGTAGGACACGCGAATGACGGATAGGACGCGGGAAATGATTGTTTGACGGATTAATTTCCGTCCGGATTAAATTCGGCAGAATGTCGACGTTTGGTAGGCCGAGGGCGGACTTCGACTGGAGGAGGGGGGGGGGAAGGCTAGGTGGGTGGTGAGGAAAGGGAGGTGCGGTGGCGGTGGCGGCGGCGGAGGCGGCGGTTGGTCTCCTTCCTTGATCTTCCTTGAGCAGCCACTTGAGAGGGAGAACACTCCTTTCTTTCTTCAAATGACGGCTAGGGTTTGTGGGGGGGTCCCTTCCCCTCTTATAGAGCCCACAATGGGCCGAGAGGGGAAAGGGCCCACTTGAGGCCCACAACCCAAAACCCAAAATATTCATAGAAAATAAAGGTTCACAAAAGAAAGGGCTTCACGAATGGGATCCAGAAAAGGGAAGAACCCACTCGAAAGTCTAAAAGGAAGAGGGAAATAAGCGAGGACCCGCTTAAACACGTGTGGGTCGAAAAGTTCATAATAAAGAAACAAAGATAAGCGGATAGATCCGCGCACGCAAACGGGCTCCTCCGGCGCCGTGGTATCGTGTCTTGGTGGCGACGGGGGTCGTACGCCACCAACTCTCTTATCGTCCTCTCGTTGCACCAAATATGATTATACTAGTTGAGGGACCTAATGTCGCTTAATCCAGTCCCGAGTACTGTAGACTCGGAGTCTCAATCCTCACCAAAAGAAACCTAATCCTCTCACCCTTCAAATGGGTGAAATACAATGTTTAATACAAGGATTTAGGTTTGCCCCCAATAGAAACCCTAATACTCACCTTTACCTGACCCTACGATACTACCCTCTAGGCCTCGACCTCTGACAAAACGAATGTATATGGTCATTGAATATACGTGATGTCATGTCAAAACAAAGCCCAAACTTACCAATTTAAAGATTAATTCACGAATTGAAGGGTATACTGGTAAATAAGGGTCGAATCCACAGAGAATTAGAGAATTTTGAGAGATATCTTTGAAATTTGATCAAATTAGACGACGAATTGAATTTTAAAATTAGAAATTTATAATATTAAGAAAGATAACTCAATTGTGAATCCGTGGAATCAAACATCGAGTGATTTGGATTAGAATTCGCGGAGTAATCGAAGTTTGAAAATGAGAGAAAATTCGATCACAAAATTTAATTAAAAACTGAAATTAAAACAAAATTAAACTTAATCTATGATTCAAAATGTAAATATATGCTAAATGATGAAAGATTAAGATGAAAACACATAATCTAACCCAAAGTCGTGCTCGAAATGATCCAATTAATCGCCGGATGCATGACTATTCATTCCGCGATTTCGAAGATAAAAATTGGCATTCAAGATGTGATTTCTCCTTACTCCCTCGATCAATTTCTGATTTCATACACTCCTCGGACGCGGAAACGTGTCAAGAAGTTAAAGAAATCAAAAGACTCTTGAATTGTGGTGTCTAGACAGTTCGATTTCACTTGAAAATCCAAGGGTAAGTTTCCGTCGCGAAGAACATTCAGATTTATAGAAGAATTGGGCGTAATTGTCGGATCTAACGGGTCTAGATCACGCGTTGATTGACGAATTGACGCGATTAAGTCGCGTTCGTTCGATTGCAAACGAAGGGTTGAGATGCATCCACGTCGCGCGAAGAAGAGACGCGTCGTTTCATTGCATTCGTTAGATCTTCATCAGACGATCAGGATATATTTAGAGGTCCATCGAGCGCTTCAAATCTCGACCGTTATAACTCGGTTGATGGACGGCTGCGATTAACGTCCATTTAATCGAATTGACGCTTCTTAAGATGCTGCCACATACCCCTTGAGTAAGTGACATCCGACGCGCGTGATTAAATCACGCGATCGGATGTCTTAAATAATGCCACTTCACCTGAAATAAAAATCAAAGGGACATAGTCCCACACTGAATAAATAAAAGAGTTTTATCGACTATATACGGTACGCGATATAATGCGGTTAGCTTAAATCCTTAAATGGATGCTCCTAACCACTTATTAATCTTGGGCACACGTGTCACGCACGCACACGCGTGACACGCACACACGTCACGCATACAAATGTCCACGTGTCACATGGACACACGTCCGCGCTTTGCCATGTGGCTTCTCTCCGCCACGTTAATGCGAGTAATAAATTAATTTTTTTATTCCTTTTTTAATGATTTAAAAATTGGAAATACGGTAAAATAAATTGAGAAAAATTCTAGAAAATTCCTAAAAATTATAAAAATCATAACTTTTAAAATACAACTCCAAATTAATTCAAATTTATTTTGTTGGATCATAAATTGAATAATCTATCATTATAAAAAGTCAAAATATTAAAATAACAAGAGAATGAATTTTAATTAAATAAAGATACTCATGTATTTTCTAAAATAACTTTAAAAAAATACATGAATATAAATAAAATATCTTCTATTTTATACTTTAATTATTAAAATATATTTATGATCTCAAATATGTATATCCAATTATGTATAATAATCCATCAATTGATGTATTTGTAGATCATAACATGAAATTATGTAAAATGATAGAAATATACTTAAAATATGATAACATGCATACAATTGGAAAAATTAATGCTTTTATTTGCATTAATAATCATGTAAATTGATGTATAAAATGCATGTTATCACACCCCCCAACTTGAATAATTACTAGTCTCTTAGCAATTTACTATGTAATCTCCTTAGAAAGTCCTTTCGTCCTTTGATCCTGCAACTAGAGAAGTGAAGTGTATGAATGTGTGATTACTTTTCCTCATAGTGTGGACCATGGTGATCTAGATTCCAAAACTAGGTTGACTTCCTTAGAGCATATTAGGGTAGTGCTCATCGGCTAATAGTTGATTCAATACTCAATTGTAATCGAGGTGAGCATATCTAAGGTTTGATGCTACAGGAATGAAAAGATTCTCACACTCTCATGAGCAGATGTAATCCTCACCTCTCTCATTCTAACATCACTCTTTCACTCATTTTGGAGGCTACTTAGTGCATTAGAATTCCCCTCAACTCATCTTCCTCCTTTAAAGAGTGCATTGCAAAGGGATTTCCTACTTTGGGATGCATCATTATGAGGTGGCTGAAAAAGTAAAAAGACACTATTTCTAAAGGAATGACTTGGTTAAAAGCAAATCAGCATGTAAACAAGTTGGATATTATATAAAGAAGGTAGCACTAATGTTTAATTATTCTCCCAAATGATATGCATGATGATGGTGGTACATAAGGATAAATAGAAGTGGTAGAGATGGTGTGGAGTGGTAAAATTGATATAGACACGGTAGGAATGGAATGGAATGGAAGTAATGGAAATGGTATTGACATGGTAGAGATGGTTTTCCAATATTTTTCTCGTTCTTTTCACTTTTCTTATTCCTCTCTTCCTTTTTCTCCTCCTTTTATTTCCTTCTTTCTTTTTGTCTTCTTCTTTTCTTCTTTTCATATTTTCTTCTCTTTTTCTTCTTCTTATCTCTTTTCTTATTTTTGTAGATTGTAACATTTTTAGAAAAGAAGAAGATAACTTTAGAAGACTTTACATAAAACAAGGAGATGGAGGAGGTTTTGATGTTGAAGAGAGTATTCAAAATTCTGAAGTGTAATATGAAGGGATATTTGTTTGTAAGGGAAATTGGAAAAAAGATAGATTGATGTGTTTATCACTTGGGAATAGGGTTCGCCTACTGTCATTCGGTACCGGTATCTCCTGATACCGTCATCCTCTTACCGATATCCAATACCCGATACCGTCATCCAATTCTGGATGACGGGTATTGGATTACTGTGAAGTTCTGGTGACGGTACTGGATGACGGACTAGATAACGGTACTGGATGACAGCTTTGGTACTAGATGACGGTATCAGGTACTTGACGTGTCGTTTTCGTGCGTCGTTAAAACACAAAGACGATGGTCAAACAAAATTTATAAAACCGAACTCATAAAGACAAGATATAATAATCAAGTATTGGGTAAGTATCGGGTCGATCCACAGAGAGCAGGGTTGACTTTAATCACAGAGTTGACTTGGTCAAACTTATGTTTAAAAGGAGTTTTAAATAAGATAAAATAAGATGTAAAATATGGAAATGATATAAATAAGGTAAATAAGAAGTTTTAAAAATTGAAATCTCGGATTTGACAGAGAAAAAGTCAAAAGTCAAAGTCAAAGCGTTGACTTTGACCAAGCAGTAGGTGTTCGCAAAAATCGGAGAATCAAACAGAGTCATGAAGATTACGAAAATTATATATTTGGAAACTAGAGAGAAAATGGAATTTATTGATATATAATTCGTAATTTTTGGATAAGAAATGGATTTATTATGAATTATTGAAAATCAACTATGAGAAAATCCCTGAAATTAACACCTCAGAGGAAATCTTCAAATTGAATGAGCAAATGAAATCCAAATCTTGCAATTTATATGTCAATAGAAAGCTAAGAACTAGAGGAATCCAACAAGACCAAAATTATCAAATTCTGATTTTCCAATAAAAAGTAATTGACCCCAAAAGTCAATGTTTGACTTCTGATGAAAGATGAACAGTCCTTGGTCAAACGTTAAATTGAAGGGTCAAATGAACTCGGAATTTGATGAATTTGCTATCTATGGAAAGCTGATGAAAAGAGGAATCAAGTGATTTGAAATTATAATCAGAGAGATATCCTATTTTCAAAATCAGCGACTTTTCGGACCTAAAATTGGGGAAAATGAAGAACACTATGAACTAATTTGCGAAATTAAACTTCTAAATCTAATAAAAACTCAAATTACATCTTGATAATCGATCAAATCTCACTACTAACCCGATTGCCGCAAGGATGGGGCTCCAATTCTCGTGGATTGAAGCGAATTTGCTCGGATTCTTCCTCGTGGACGTTCGGAATTCAAGGGGAAAATTTGATGAAATCAAGGAGAAATTCGTGATCAATCCCGCTCCAATTGCTTCGCAATCGAGTCTAAACGCGGGGGGAACACGATGAACTAGAGATCTTCCTCGAAACTCGCTTAATTTCTTCACGAGTCGATCAAAAGTTGAAGAACAAAGAAGGGAAATACATGCTTTTAAAGAGGGAAATTGGCCCGATGATCATAGGCAATTGACGCGTTCGTGGGGGCGGTTTTCAAGCGTCGTGGAGGCGCTTCCTTGGGCATGGGTCGTGGCTTCAAATCCGCGGCGAAAAGGCTTGAATTTCGCTTCGAAAGAAAGCTTCAAAATCGGCCACGTTCTTCGCGCGATCGACCACGATCGACCACGATCGAGCGTCGATCGTGCTCCAGATTCTTCAAAACTGCTGCTCAACAGTCGTGGAATCGATTCCACAACAAATGGAGTGTGATTGCGGCTCGATCGCGCCGCGATCGCGGCTCGATCGGGCCGCGATCGTGGGGTTCTCCCACGATTTGTCGTAGCCGTCCGATCAGCGATTATCGCGATGAAGATCCGGCGCTCACGAGCCTCCACGTGGCGTCCGGTAAGCCGTCCGATGAAGCTCTGATCGTGATGAAAATCCGACGCGCCAGAGAGGTCCACGCGGCTTCACTGGAGACCGTTAGATCGCGATCGCGCGATCTTCAGTTGATGAAGATCAGACGCTCACGACGCGTACACGTGGCGAAAGGTAAGCCCTGCGATCATTTCACTTAAGATATATTTTAAGCACGTGTTGTGATCAGTGATCGCGTGGACTCGGGTCCACGCGATCTCCGCCGCTCTGATCCGATCCGACGCCTGCCAAGCCGCCACGTCGCCTGCAAAAGGTAAGACCGTGTGGAACATAGTCCCACACAGAAGAAATAAAAAGGCAGGACGCGGTTAAATAGGGGAGAAGATTCCCTATTAAACTGTCCTAATATCTCCTCTCTACTCCGCAACACGTGGCGCCCCACATGGGCGCCCACGTGGTCGCGTGGCCTCCCTGCCATTTGGCGCACCCCGTGCGCCTGCTGCGTGGGCCACACGCATCCTGCCACGTGGCCTCAGTGACACGTCGTAACGACGCGGTGGTCCCGCGCGCCACGTCAGCTGCCACCTTGGTTCGCCTGCCACGTCATCAGTCGGGTACCTGTGGACCAAAATACCCTCTTTTTCGCGATTTTAACAGGAAAATTAATCGAAAAATCACTTTAAAATTCAAATAAAAATCGGAAAAAGGACTAAAACTTTAGAAATTCATATTCTGCAAAATACAACTCCTTTTTAATCCAAATTTTCTCCATTGGATCAAAAATTCTCTTCTTTTTAATATCATGTCAATTAAAATACATTTAGAATGAAGACATCAAGATGAATTAAAATTTACTTAAATCATTTTTCATTAAACACTTTAAATCATAAATTCATCTTGAAATTATCTTTCCAAATGTTTACTAAAGTCAAAAATCATTCCATAACAGAGATTAACTTCTATTCATTTAAACAAAAGATTAATCATCTATTAAGCATGAAATTATCCCTAATTTATGCATAAATATCAACTTTAGTGAAATGACATGCCAATGGAGAAAATTCCTAAAAAGTATGATAACATGCATCATATTCACATAAAATAAGCATGAATATGAGTTAATTAGGGTAAGAATTCAAGTTATAAATGCATGTTATCAGTACTAGATATCTGAAAATAAAAAAATAAAATTATTAATTATTATAAATTTCAAATTTCAAATTTCAAATAATAAATGATAAAGTATGTGACCTTAGAGAAGCAACATTTCAAATAAAGTTTAAAAAATAAAAGTACTATATATTTTAGTTATAAAAATTTATGATATGATTTACATTATAATGTGCATTATTGATCACCTTTGCACACTCCTTTCAAATGAGTACTTTTAATATTATAAATCTTAAAAATATAAAAAATCTAATAATTTGTGAACAAGTAATTAAATAATAAGTCATTAACCATTTAATTAATAATTATTTGAAAATTAAAACTTTAATTTCATTGAACCGTAGTAAAAGGAAAATTATTTATAACCTTATAATTTAAGAATTAATATTTGATTGACGATTATGTAAGATATTTGATTAATATCTTACTACAAGTGCAATTGTAGTAATATTGATCACTTTAGAAAACATAATAGTTAAGAAAGTAATCCTTTAATTAGCCTTTAATTGACCATTTAATATAGAAAAGTATTCACAAATTTTATATAAAATCATAATAAGATGAAAAGGATAATAAATCTCATAAATTGTGTATTTATTGCATGATAATCATCTTTACATTTTGACTCTAAGTTAAGTAATATTAACATTTTAAATAATATTACATTAGAGGACGAAATATTTCTGAGTTAAGGAGTTTATATAACCTTATGATAATAGAATTAATACTTGATCAATCATTATAAAACCTAATAGTCAAGGAAATAATATTTTAATTAGCCTATAATTAACCATTTAATATTGAAAATTATTCAAAAATTTTATATCAAATCATAATAAGATGAAAAGGATAGTCAATCTTATAAATTGTGCATTAATTGCATGATAATCATCTTTACATTTTGACTTCTAGTTAACTAATATTAATATTTTAAATAATTTTTTAGTTGAGGACCAAATATTTGTGAGTTAACTAGTTAAGTGAGTAAGTTTTGGGAAAATATTGATAGAGTTCCTTTCTAAAAATAGATTAAAAAAACTGTAGAATTTTTATAAATTATAAAGAACTTTGGAATTTCAAGAATTAATAAGTTTATATAACCTTATAATATTATAATTAAGATTGCAATTGACGATTATGTAAGATATTTGATTAATATCTTACTATAAGTGCAACTGTAGTAAGATTGATAAGTGTATAAAACGTAATAGTTAAGGAAATTATATTTTAATTAGCCTATAATTAACCATTTAATATAGAAAATTATTCAAAAATTTTATGTCAAATCATAATGAGATGAAAAGGATAGTCAATCTTATAAAATGTACATTAATTGCTTTATAATAATCTTTATGTTTTAACTTTAACTTAACTAATATTAACATTTTAATTAGTATTACATTTGAGGACAAAATAAGAATGAGTTAACTAGTTAAGTGAGTAATTTTTGAAAAAAAAATTGATAGAGTTCCTCTCTAAAAATTGATAAAAAAACCCTGGAATTTTTAAAATTAGAAAGACCTTTAAAATAAACGTCTACAAAGAACTATAAAGTTTTCTCATTCACCATTCCCCATCGGGTGTTTGGTCATCTCATCGCCTAATCCTATGCTCGTTCCTCGTTATCGCTTGGGAAGATCGTCAAGCGTCGGAGGCCCCTTCGCAGTTGCTTATCCCCTACAAGGTAAAGTCATGAAAATGAGTGAGCAAATCATAACATTGAAATGTTAATACTATGATAAGTGATGAATTCCCTACATATAATATTCATACCATTTCATCCGCAAGGACTCTCATGTCGGCATCCTCATCATGGACATTATCATACCACTTGGTCTTATTCCCCCGAAGCCAACACTTTACGGTCACTAGTGTTTCGATGCTTTCTGCTGTGAGACGTGCAGGCTTGTATGTGACCACAACTCGACCGGTAGAGAACACATGTTCGGACGGAGCACTGGTTGCACATACTGCCAGGAGTTCTCGTACAATGGGGGCAAGGGCAGGATATGCAATGTTCCCCTTACGAGCCCACCAATGTAGCACGGGGTCTCCCTCATCCTTCACAATTTTATTTATATAAGCATCTAATTGCTCTAAGGGTGTCAATGTCGATTGCGCGGGTCCATCTTTCTTCCTGCATACTCGTTTCAACCAATCTTGCCTAGTAGTAGAGCTGATGAGAGTAGAAGGTGGCAATGTACTGAATGAAGTTGGCGGTGGGGAGGGTAAGAGGCCCCTAATATATGATATCGCTGCTTTCTTTGTCCTTTCATGAAGCATTGAACCCTTCTGATAAGGGTCCAATAGAGCTGCTGCTATGATAGCATGATTTTCCCATACCTTCTGCTGATACCTATTCAACTTTTGCTTCATAGCCATACATGCAAGGTCCATTGATAGCTTCTCCTCGATTCCCAATTTCTTCAATACTACGAAGAGTGTCGATGCTTTAACGTGATTGATCACGTTGCTCATATGCAAATCAAGCTCCTATAAGATAAATTGATAAGAGAGGCAATCAGACTAAGTCTTGAAACAATTAAAAAGAGATGCAAATAAAATAAAATTATTAAGTTATACTATCATACTTGCAAAATAAATAATACATCGGTGATTGTTGGGGTCACTGTTTGACAAACATGCTGAGAGACGAAAGAGAATGGTTCTAATAAATCATTAAATATCCGTAGTAATTCCCACTCGTCCTTTGATATCTTCGTCTCCCTCCCATTTGTCTTGAAATGGGATGTTCCTTCATCCAGGATGGCCCTCTTCTCAATGGCGGCTCCAAGCATGTCGTAGGTGCTGTTCATCCGCGTCGGACAGTCTAATTCGAGGAGGTTATTATCAAACATCTTCAAGTCAGCGCATAGCTTCGCGTACATAAGCCGTCGTTGGCTACCATTGCGGGCAGCCCGAACCAATGTCCTAACTTTTGCCACTGCCTCGCCGAGTGTGACATGTAGCCTATGCATTGATGTCGATGTCGAAGTACCAACAAAAAGAATTAATAAAAGAAATTAATATTTTTTGGAGTTTTAAAACAAAATTTATAAGAAAGAAAAAGAGATTTCAGGGTATACTAAATCAGAAATTAGAAAACAAAGAAGAAATACTAACCTTAGCCTGCAACTTAAACTCTTCTATAATTTCAAATCATTAAGAAAATTAGATTTAATAATCAGATTTAATGAGAATTTTTGGTGTAAAAATAAGAAAATTATAATTAATAATAACACAATAAAAAAATAGATTTACTATAAGAGCGTATTATTAGTTTTAGTAAAATAACAAAAACAGAGTTAATAAAAGAAATTAAGATTTTTTGTAGTTTAAAAACAAAATTTATAAGAAAGAAAAATGAGATTTCAGGGTATACTAAATCAGAAATTAGAAAACAAAGAAGAAAAGACTAACCTTAGCCTGCAACTTAAACTCTTCTATAATTTCAAGTAGTATAGATGCCATACTTTCGCCGTCATGCTTCTCTGCGAGCTCTCAAACTCTCAACACACACTCATGGTATTCCCAGGTAGCATCAATCCAATGCGAAGTGACACCCAACAAGCCACATCCATTTTCTGCTGTCCACGCATCTGCTGTGAGCATCACATGATGTACTGAAGTTAACCCGGTTGCAATCGTCTCTTTCATCCTTTGGTGCATCTTAATTGTCCATGACTTTATGACCTTTGCACTTGGGGGATCTACTTCTATCTGCGTCGCATATCGCCATAACTCCTTGAAAGCTTTGTGGTCGACGATGCTCCAAGGAGAGTCAGTGAGGCACACGAATCGGGCAATGACATCCTTCGTCTCATCAGGGGTTAGACCCCCCAAGGGTCGCTTCTTCGGGGCCTCGATCTTCAATTGCCCAGCTGCCCCTTTAGTAAGTATGCATTGTTGGCCGCCATGATCATCTCCAAATCCCTTAAGTGCATCATATAGCCTTCGATGCATAGCTTTAAAGTGCTTCCAAAAGACATTAGTGCTCCCGTCTGTTGGACGCTTGATGACCCCTTGCATGCCGTCTGGGTATTTCTGTTGGCAAATTTCACACGAGTAAGTGCGGTCATGCATCAATTTAAAATATTGCATGATGGGAGATCGTGTGATGCGGCTTCGCTCCACTCGTGTTGACCCTTGCTCATCAAGAGATGGTGTCACATTTATGTTTGCTTCTGCGGCATCCACGTGTAACGAACTGCAACTCTCCATTGTCGAAATTTTCTAAAATAAAAAGTAAAATCAAAAGCCCTATCTTCATTATAGAAAATAAAATTATATGGAAAATTGACGAGATATTTAATTGGAGAAAGAACATATACTTCATACATTTCAAATAAAGAAGAAATCAGAAATTTAAAATAATATACATCATACATTTAAAATAAAGAAGAATTCAGAAATCATACATTTCAAATACAAAATGGAGGAACAAATTTAAAATAGTAATAGATAATGATAATTTACAGTTTTTTTAATAAAGTAACATAATTAGATTTAATAATAAGAGAATAACAAAAACAAATATAATATAAAAGTAGAAAGTAAGTTAAAGCTTTTTATTATTATTTTAGTAAAATAAAAAAACATAATTAATAAAATAAATTCAGATTTTTTGGATTTTAAAAACATATTTAATAAAAAAGGAAAATGAGATTTCAGGGTATAATAAATCAAAAAATAGATAACAAAGAAGAAAAGATAAATTTCAAAACATTACATCAATAATAAATTTAAAATAAAAATAGATACTGATAATTTACAGTTATTTAATAAAATAACTAAATTATCTGATAATGATCTGCTGGGGAAAAAATTCAAATGACGTCACAAACTTCCAAATGGACATCAAGTATCATAAATACTGATTTTATGGCGGGAAATGAGATAAAAAAGTTTAAACAGAAAACTAATTCAGTTTGTAAATAACATTGATTGCAGCAATATTCTCTGGAAAAGAAGTAAAAATCTGATGTGGAAAGATCCAATTGCACAAAAGACATGATAAAGATTATCAATATAAACATTATCAATATATTTTATCAGTATGATGTTTATTTTATAAGTGCATATACTCATTATCAGTATATCACAAAAAGATCAATTCACATCGAATGAAATATAGTTTGGAAAATTCATGCAATCTCTAAATTGAATACGAAACTCCAGCGAAATATACACCTTACTAATGATTTCTTCTTCTTCTTCTTCTTTATCTTACTCTAACTATATTATTCTTCCTCCTACTGATCATCATCATCGTCATTTTCACCACCACCATCATCATCGTTGTCATCCTTGTCATCATCGTCATCACCGACGTCCTAGACTTCCCTTCTTCGAACAACCCAGTTCCCACTGCAGGGGAGCTTATTGGCGCACTTGCGCATCCAAGTGACCTGATCGGTGCTACCCAAGAGAGTATCTTTTTCTTTCCCCACAACGACGATAGAGAAATGGAGATCAAAATGGACCTTCCGCTACACAGCGTTGACTTTGAGAGAATGACGACGCTCGTGCAAACTCAGGCCTTTCCATACGGTCTTTCCTTCCCATATCAAACTCCAGATGCCGTAAATGGTCAAGAGATGAACGTGAATCCCGCCATTTCAGAGAATAGCAGGATCATGAACTCGCTTGAGTTGGCCGAACAACTCATCGGGTCCAGATGGAGACCAAAGATCATGAGTGACCAATCCGGCATAACAACTCAAGAGATAAAGAAGTATCCTTAATCAAAAGATAAAATTTATGCTCGTTCCAAGTTCGAACTACCATTTGTACAAATAAGAATCCCTTTCCTTACCTGATTTTTTGCTGAAGAACACCGGAAGAAATGCGGAAGAACGGAATTTGCAATGCGTCAGAAGTGCGAAACGCCGGAAGACCATCGGAAGTGCAGAATGCCAGAAGAATGCCGGAAGAACGTCGGAAGAACGCCGAAAGAACGCCGTGCAGAGAGTGAGAGAAGATGGCGAAGAAAAATTGAACAAGAGAGAGGATGTAGAGAGAAACGATTGGAATTTGGAAGCTCGGGTAGGAGGTAGGACTTAGGTCTCGCTAAGTTAGGACTTAGGAGTTATTTAGTTAAAGATTTCGGTTAAACCGGATGTCGGTATCGGTATCGGTTCTGATATCGATATCCGGTATCGACATCCAACGGTAGCCGTTAGCGGATGTCGGTATCGGATATCGATATTGGAAACCGATACCGACATCCAGTAACTGATACCGACATGTGGATGTCGGTATCGGGTATTGTAGGTATCGGGTACCGTTTAGAACCTTAACGATAGCTGATACCGTTATCATAAAGATACCGGTATTCGATACCGGTATCTGAACGAGCAAACCCTACTTGGGAGTGTAATTATAATCAATGAAGCTGAAAATAGGTGTCTAATTGACTGGAAAGGAAAAAGTGAAACTAAATGCCTAAAGGAAAAAGATATGTGCATCAATAATTATGGCACATTGCACTCTTTTAAGAGAAAGTTCAAAAGTGAGGAATTCCCACACCAAGTAGGTTCGAGTGATGTAAGGTAGGGGATAGGAATTTGCTTGAACTTCACACAAAATCTCTCCATTTCAATCCAATAGCACTTCAACCTCTGATTACTCGTTTTTTCTCGGTGCCCGTTAGATACCCAACCCCGAAGAAGTCAACCACTGAAAAGAATCCATGGTTTCTCTAGATCACTTGGCTTTATTACTCAAAATATAATCACATGGGCTGTAAGGCCCTCACTTCTACATCTCTAGGAATATGATCTCAAAATGTTAAGACTTCTAAGGTATTAAGAGTGGTAAAAATTTGAAAAATAGGAGTTTTTAGAAGTAAAAAGTTTAAAATTTTTAAAAAATTATTGAGTTTTTCTTAGTGTTTACCCCTCAACTTAAACCTTTCATTGCCCTCAATGAAATTATTATGCTTATAAAAATATGGCAAGAATATCATGCATTACATGAAAAAGATTATAACTTGAAGTGAGAAGTAAAAAGGTTTAGAAAAACTCATTTAGGCGTGTTGATGTAGTCCCCAGAATTTGTCTAAATTGTTGCTTGTTGCATAGTGGGTTCCTTCGACTATGTATGTACATTGATCAAAACTACAAACAAAAATAAAATAAACCAGTAAGATAATATTGGGGTGCCTCCCAAGAGTGCTAAGTTTAACGTCTTCAGCTAGACGAAACTTAATGAAGCTCACGATAATCGATGAGATGAGGGTGTTACCATTGTCACGTCCTCATGTACCTCGGGAAGATGCAGATTTACCTTATCTGCTGGTGTGGGTGGTTGGCTGTAAGGTAAGGCTTAAGACGATGGCCATTCACCTTGAATTATTTCCGGACTTGGGGTCAGAAATAAGTACGGATCCGTTGTCAAATGATTCCACAACCACTTAAGGACCATCCCATCGTGAGCGCAACTTACATGGAAAAAGCTTAGGGCGAGAGTTATATAACCAAACCTTTTCGTTTACCTGGATGGTTCTTCTTCTAATGTGTCTATCTTGAAAGGCCTTGGTCTTTTCCTTATAGATTTCCGCGTTTTCATACGCGTCGTGTCTTAGCTCTTGTAATTCATGCATCTAGAGAAGTCTTTGTTTACTTTCTTCGTCTAGAGATAAGTTGAGCTTCTTAATTGCCCAATAGGCTCTATGCTCAAGCTCAACCGGAAGATGGCACACCTTCCCAAATATGATTTGAAATGGAGACATCCCGATGGGTGTCTTGTAAGCTGTCCGATATGTGATAACATGCTATCTTGTAAGTTCACTGATCGTTTTAATCTCGATCGTTGATCGCAAGGAGTTATAACGGTCGAGATTAAACGCGATCAAAACACATTTGAGGCGTCTGATGAAGATCCGACGGATGCGTTTTCGATGCGTTTTATAACGCGCGAACACGTGGCATCATATTGAGCGTCTGATCGCGATTGAACGGCCGCGACTTAACGGTAATGGTTCACGATGGACCGTTTCATCAGAGCCATTGATTAATTTGATCAGAAGGTTACGCCCAAAAACCCTATAAATTGAGATGTTCTTCTGATTTTTAAAGCATTCGAGAGCATATCAATCAAATTGATCTGTTGAGACACCAAATCTCTTGAATTTCTCGACCCTTATCTCTTTTAGACTCAATTCTGCGTCCACGGAATGCTTAAGAATAAGATTTGGGCGAAAGACGAGGAAGAAATCGATGCCTTTAGCTCAAGAAGTCTTTGAGTGTCATTGTAAAACTATTGGGTTGTTGCACAAGGGCAATTGGCTTTAGTCCAAGTTGGAGATTGATGGATATTATGTGGCCTATAAGCCAATCACACTTTCATGTATCTTGTTTATGTTCATTGAAATGAAATTTATTTATTGTCATTCTTGTGTGATGTTGGCAATAAAGTCCATGAGCATGTGCAATGACTAAGTGAATTATGATGAGATCATAATATAGTTATCACTAGTCTTTAAACATATGTTCTAAACATTTCTATTCGTGGGATATTCGAGAAGGACATCGAATTATCCAGAAAGAATAGCACTACCTAATCTATCTCATATGATGAGTATGGTTGATCCTATAGCCATCGGTGTGGAGACACTAAGGATAGATAGTGGGGGCTGTTTAGAGAAAGAGTTCACTGAATTGATCCGTATGAATCACTAAATGGTATTATACCTAACTGTCAATCAAGTTGATTCATGTCATGGTTGTGTATGTGGTCCTTTGACTTGAGACACCAAAGACATCTTGTGGATGGATGATCGTGTTTTGATTATGACTTACGAATCCCTAGCCACGGGATATGTAAAATGTCATATATTGGATACGACATGAATTACATGAAGATGATTGTGTGGTCAAGATGGGATCATCCACCATCGGTATTTGAGGATATTGACTCAAAGGAATAAGATGCGATGAAATCTTTGGCCAAGGTAGTAGAAATATTGAAGAAGGAGTTCTCGATGATTTCTACACGCATCAGTACTAACTTGAGTGACCGATTATGGTTTGAAAGTTGACCATACCCTAAGTCATTCATGAGTCTAATGTGGATGAAGGATTATACATACATGGTAATCGATGACGGGAAGGTTCCATAAGTGAGTTCTTAAATACTCCATATCTCCTAGAGTACGTGGTGTAGCTTGGCACCCAATGGGCTGGCAACTCAACCTATCGATTGGAATAAATTGATCCTTGATTAATTAATCTAAGTGGATGTGGATAATTAATTAAGGTTGACCAATAAGGTGTTATTTGGTCTATAGAATTATTAACTAGTGAGATCTATGGACCTAGAGGGTCACACACATAAGGTTTATGGATGTTGGTGGATATAGACATAATTATGAGGGTTTTTAAGAAAAAACCTAATACCAAATGTCAATAAATAGGGGAAGGACGACCACAACAAAAGGTGCCCATGCAAGCCTTGTGGGAATTCTCTCCATTCTTCTCTTTCTCTCTTGGTGAAGAGGTTTTAAGAGGAGATTGATAACATGCATTTATAACTTAAATTCTTATCCTATTTAACTCATATTCATGCTTATTTTTTGAGAATATGATGCATGTTATCATACTTTTTAGGAATTTTCTCCATTGGTATGTCACTTCACTAAAGTTGATATTTATGCATAAATTAGGGATAATTTCATGCTTAATAGATGATTAATATTTTGTTAAGTTTAAATTAATAGAAATTAATCTCTTTTATTGAATGATTTTTGATTTTAGTGCATGTTTTGAATGATAATTTCAAGATGAATTTATGATTTAGAATATTTATTAAGAAATGAGTTAAGTAAATTCTAATTCATCCTGATTTCTTCTTTGAAAATATATTTTAAATGACATGATGTTAAAAATGAAGGAATTTATGATCCAATGGAGAAAATTTGGATTAAAAAGGAGTTGTATATTTTAAATTATGAATTTCTGAAGTTTATGCCTTTTTCCAATTTTTCTATAATTATTTTAAATTGATTTTTTCCTTATTAAAATCACGAAAAAGGGGGTATTTTGGTCCACATAACCCCGTATGCTGACGTGGTGCACGTATCTGATGTGGCGAGGAGCTGATGTGGCGTGCAGGACCACCGCGCGGATGCGACGCGGCTCTGAGGCCACGTGGCAGGGCAACGGGTGGCCCGCGCGAGGCGCAGGTGGCGCAGAGGGCGCGGACACGTGGCAGGCGGCCACGCGGTCCACGCAGGTCCACGTGGGCGCCCGAGTGGGGCGCCACATGGCAGGTGAGGTCGGCAGGTGAAGGGCCCACGGAATGGTGGGCCCTGGTAATATATTGGGGGCGGTAACGCGAAAGCGTTAAACCGCCCCTCAATTTAACCTCATTTTTCTTCATCTTTTCTTTCGTGTGGGACTATGTCCCACACGTTTCTCACGTGTGCAGGTGACGTGGACGCGCAATAGGCGTCGGATCCAAGCAAGAATCCTCCATCGCGTCGACCCGAGTCCACGCGATCATCCATCAACGCAAGTGTTGAAAAAGGAGACTAAGTGGATGAGATCGAGAGGCTGACCTGTTGACGCGTGGACACATCACGGTCGTCCGATCTCCATCAGACAGGCAACGCGTGAAGCTCTTTGGCGCATCAGATCTTCATCAAATCACGATCGCGATCAAATGGCTATGATGTGTGATGCAGGACCGAGGGATGAGCTCGGCCTGACGCTAAGGTTACTAATGGGGGGAACTAGGGAAGGGATGGCCTACGGTGTCTAAATGATGTGATGATGGCTAGATGTCTTACTCAAGCAATCAACCTTCCCGGCACGTCGTCACTGAGTTCCTGGGATGCTCCGAGTAGGATGGGTCGGGAGTCCTCCCGGGCTCGTCGATGCAGGGGAGAGAGCGACCTCGAGTTGTCGGTGGAAGCTCGATCCACGATCCCAATCCCGTAACCGAAACTCACTCAACCTAACTAGGCCCGATGACGGTAGAGACAAGTGCGGAAAGTACTGAAAGAGATATTGCGCTTCAAAAATAAAGGGGAGGGGATGCGTGCCTAACTCCGCGGGGCGCGAGCCCTGGGCCGGGTCGGGCGGGGGAGGCCGTCGAGCGCGGCAGTGGTAGTCGACGTTGAGGCGAGTCGGCGGAGTGGGGCGGACGGCAGACGACAACGGTCGACGACAGGGAAGATCGCGGCGAGCAGAGCGAGCCGCGGCGAGCACGGCAGAGGAAGGGGCGGCGGGGTGTGGCGTGGAGGCGGCGTGACCGGGCCTCATGCGACGGGACTCGGCGGCGAAACGGGTCGCGACCGGGCGCGGTGACGGGACGGAAACGGCCGGACGCAGCGGCGGATCAAGGCGCGGAAGCGGCCGGTCGCGGAGGCGGATCCGGGCGCGGCGGCGGCTGGGCCGCGGCAGCGGCGGCGAGGGCGGCAGGCGGCGAGGTGCGGCGGCGGCGAGTGGCGGCGGCGCGGCGGCGGCGGTCGCGGCGGCGGCTGTAGGCCTCGAACGCGGCGGCGGCAGGGCACGGCGGGCGGCTGCGCGCAGCGGCGGCGGCGATCGGGCGCGAGGGCGGCGGCGGCGAGGTGCGGCGGCGGCGCCGCGCGCGGCGGCGGCGGATCGCGGCGGCGGCGGTAGCGGCTGAGCGCGGCGGCGGGCAGGGCGCCGCAGGGGCGGTGGTGGTTCGGCGCGGGGTCGTGGCAAGGGGTGGCGGCGGAGGAGGCGGCGGCCGCGGCGGCACCGGGCAGTGCGGCGGCGGCGGCGACGTCGGCGGTTGGACCCCTTCCCTCACCTTCCTTGAGCAGCCACTCGAGAGGAAACTCCTTTTTTTCTCAAATGACGGCTAGGGTTTGTGGGGGGGTCCCTTCCCCTCTTATAGAGCCCATGGTGGGCCAAGAGAGGAAAGGGCCCACTTGAGGCCCACAACCCACACCCATACTCATAGAAAGAAATAAGGTTCACAAAGGGAAAGGGCCTTAGGCTAGGGTCCCGAAACAAGGGAACCCACCCCCAAGGCCTAAAAGAGAGAGAAGAAAATATGCAAAGGCCCGCTTAAACACATGCGGGCTACGAAAATGCGAAATAAAGGAAAAGATAGAACGATAACTTCACGCGCGCGCGAGCCCGATGAAGTCTGTGGTGGCGAGATGAAGTCCTCACTTAGTGTAGTGAAAGTCGGCATCCTTCGTCTTCGCCTGTCGAGGGGGCTGGACGCGCTGGGTGTCGGCCCTCGGGCGCCGTAGTGTCATGCCTTGGTGGCGACGGGGGTCGTACGCCACCAATCCTCCCGGGGTCGGAAGAACTCGACTCCGTCGAGTTAGCGGGTGTGTCGGGTAGCGGCTCGAGCAGGTCGGATCGTAGGCGTGCCAAGTCGTCCTCCGTGATCCATGCGTCATCCTCTGCCGGGCGTCCCTGCCAATGCACGAAAAACCTCCGCGAGGCACCATCCCCTGTGAAGTCAATTATCTCCTGCAGTACCTCCTCTACCTGCTCATGCCAATCGAGTGGTAGTACCGGGGGAGTGGACTGCGGGGCAAACTCGCTCTCTGAGAAGGGGCCTGGGTCGCAAGGCTGATCATGAAGTGGTAGAGCTGAATAAGTGGCCAAGTCTGCCACGTTGAAGGTCGAGCTGATTCCCCACGAGGGAGGAATGCCGACGACGTAGGCGTTCTCGCCCACGCGAGACAGGACCCGGAACGGGCCCGCGCTACGAGCATGTAGCTTCGTAGCCGTGCCTGGAGAGTATCTCTCAGGTCTCAACCGAACCATCACCTGGTCACCCACCTCGAAACTCCTGTGACGACGATGCGAGTCGGCAGCCTGCTTGTATGCTGCATTCTGCTGAGTGATCCTATCATGTATGTATTTATGCAACTCACTCACATGCTGGGCAAATGCAACACCATCCTCAGAGGCTCTAATATGGGGATCTACTGGCGCTAAGTCTAGAGGTTTGCGGGGTACGAGGCCATGGGCAACCTCGAACGGGCTCATACCAGTGGTGCGGTTCGCCGAGGCGTTATACGCGAACTCGGCACGCGGGATGACTAGATCCTAGGTGGTGAGGTTATCCCCCACCAAAGATCGGAGCAAGTTTCCTAGACTCCGATTGACGACCTCCGTCTGGCCGTCGGTCTGAGGGTGGTACGCCGTCGAGAACTTTAGCTTGGTTCCCAACATGCTCCACAGTGTCCGCCAGAAGTGGCTCGTGAAGCGGACATCGCGATCCGAGACGATGGACTTAGGTAGCCCATGTAAGCGAACTACCTCCCGGAAATACAACTGGGCCACTCGCGTGGCGTCAGAGGTCTTCAAACATGGCACGAAATGGGCCATCTTCGAAAAGCGATCCACTACCACCATGATAGAATCATGGTGTCGAACCGTGCGAGGTAGTCCGAGCACGAAATCCATGCTCATGTCATCCCAAGGTCGCGTCGGAACTGGAAGCGGTGTGTAGAGGCCAACATTCTTCTTGACTTGCTTGGCGAAGGTGCACACCCTGCACTGAGCGACAATGTTCCCGACATCGCGCTTCAAAATCGGCCAATAGAACTGATGTTCTACTGCCGTAATCGTCTTGTCCCGGCTGAAGTGGCTGGCAAGACCTCCGGAATGGCACTCCCAAGTGAGCTGATCCCGGAGAGATGTGAGAGGAATGCACAACCTATTCCTGAAGAATAGGTAACCCTCTGTCCGAAGGTAGTCGCGGTGCTCATGACTGGTGCCAAGCTCGAGGGCATGGACTATGGGGCCGAAATCCGGACACGTCGAATATGAGTCTTTTAAAGATTCAAACCCGGTAACCTGCACCCTCACTAAAGTGAGGAGATGCGCCCGGCGACTCAACGCGTCTGCGACCACATTGTCCTTGCCCTTCTTATGGCGGATAACGAACGTGTAGTCCTGCAGGTACTCCACCCATCGTGCGTGTCTATCGCTCAACTTCTGCTGCGAGTGAAGGTACTTTAGGGCCTCGTGGTCCGAAAAGAGCACAAACTCCTTGGACAGGAGATAATGGCGCCAGTGTCGCAAAGCCTGAATGAGGGCATAGAACTCCTTATCATACGTGGAGTACCGGAGTCGGACGTCATTCGGCCTTCTCGTCGAAGAACTCAACGGGGGTGGCCATCCCGGCTCGGGACACCCCGATGCCGACGCCGGAAGCGTCGCAAGCGACCTCAAACACCTTCCCGAAGTCGGTAACCGCAGGACCGGTGCTTGGGTCATCAAGGCCTTCAATCGATCGAAGGCCAGCTCGGCTGCCTCGAGTCCCACCGGAATGTCTCCAGCCTGAGGCAGTCAGTGATCGGTGCCATCACAGAACTAAAGTTCTGGACGAATCGGCGATAGAACGTCGCCAGTCCAATGAAGCTCCTGATGTCGTGGATGGTGGAAGGTCGCGGCCATGACGAAATAGCTCGTACCTTCTCCGGATCAGCGGACACGCCAAGAGCTGACACGATGAATCCTAGGAAGGAAACCTCGATCGTGAAGAAGTGGCACTTCTTGGGGTGAGCGTAAAGCTTCTCCCGTCTAAGTGCATCGCAGACCTCGCATAGGTGGTGGAGGTGATCCTCTTGACTGCGGCTGTAAATAAGTATGTCGTCGAAGTAGACGACGACAAATTTGCCAATGAATGGGTGCAAGACCTCATTCATCAGCCGCTGGAATGTACTAGGCGCGTTCGAGAGGCCGAACGGCATGACTCGCCACTCGTAAAGACAGTCCTTTATCTTAAAGGCGGTCTTCCACTCATCTCCTGGACGAATCCGAACTTGATGATATCCGCTTCTCAAATCAATCTTTGAGAAGACCGTGGATCCTGCCATCATGCTGAATAAGTCCTGCAAGCGTGGGATCGGAAAACGGTACTTGATCGTGATCCTGTTGATCGCACGACTGTCACAACACATGCGCCAGGTACCATCCTTCTTCGACGCAAGAAGGGCGGGTACCGCGCAGGGGCTAAGGCTCTCCTGAATGAGGCCCTTCGCCAATAGCTCCTAAACCTGTCGCCACAGCTCCTCGTAGCGTGCGGGCTCCATCCGATAGTGGGGCAGGTTCGGGAGTGAGGCTCCCGGCACGAGATCGATCGCGTGCTGGATATGGCGCATCGGCGGCAACTCACCGGGCAGGTCCTCCGGGAATACGTCTCCGAACTCCGCTAGGATCGGCTCAGCCTCGGGGGAGTGCGTAGGTGGGTCAGCTCCGGTGGGGACGTCAAGAGCTAAGGCAAAACAGACCGGGGTGTCTGCGAGCTCGTCCCGGATACTCCGCTGAAACTCCGGACCTCGAACCACCATGAGTCCAACGCGAGGAGGCGGTAGGCGCCGAGCCATAGGTCGGGCGGTGTAGGGGACCCATACGACTCTACGGCCACGGTGCATGAAGGTTCAAGTGTTTGCCCTTCCTGCCAGCTGGACGTCGTGGTCGTATAACCAGGGTCGCCCAGAGTATGATGCTCCCGATTTTCATCGGGATAACATCACAGAGCACTATATCGTCATAAGTGCTAATCCGCAGAGGCACCCTACTCGGAGTCTCACCTGAAGAGACGTCAGATCGATCCAAGACACATCGTAGGGTGTCGGGTAGCGGGTGAGTCGATAGCCCAAGCCGTGGAATCATCGTGTCCGACACGCGTTGATGCAACTTCCGCTATCGACGATCAACTTGCACACTTGCCCATTGATCTTCACATAAGTGTAGAAGATCGAAGTGCGAAGTGCGCAATCGGCTACTGGATCAGGGGTCGGTGGTGGAATCCCCGCCTGGCCTGCAGTCGGGGAGGAGGTCCCTGGTGCCGCTGCGGATGCGGCACGGGTCCTCGCGGACGGGGGTCGTGCCCCGGTGATCGTGTCCGGGGGTGGCCGGACACGGGGTGCCACTGCTCGGGGGCTCGGCACGGCAATGCCGACTACCGTAGATCCGTGGGGTGCCGTGGAAGAGGGGGGAGGAGGCTGCACCGGTGATCTTGATGTAGCCAATGACATCTGGATCCAGGGCACTCCTCCTCTAGCCCATCGTCGCAACGTAGATATCATCCCCCCAAGACGTCGTCATCCACTGTATAGTCCTGGGCATCGTCCTCTAACCCGATGAGCAGGTTTGAAGACGGGCACTGGCTGGCCCGGTGTCCCTTGCCCTGACACTTGAAACAAGTGATGGGCGGAGGGGCGACGGCGGTCGTGCGGAGGGACGAATCGGTCGTCACGGCCCGGGGGGGTGGGGCAGATCCCACTGAGGTGGTCGGGGTGGTCTGACTGTTCCCGCCACCAGATCGAGGCTGGGACGTGGTGGTAGTCGTCGTGGAGCGGGTGAACGGGGCCCGGGCGGTCTGAGTGGTCGTCGCCGCTGGGGCGTCATCTCCAGGTCTCTCCATGTGCTCCACGATGCGATAGGCCTCGTCAACTTCGGAAGGGCAGCTCTTGAGCACCTCATTCCGAAGACGGGTGGTAAGCCCGTGTGTGAAGAGACCAATGACGATCCGTGGGTCCTCCACAAATCAACACCTCATCCGACACTCCTCAAAGGTCTGTATGTAGTCCCGAACAGGGGACTTGCCCTGCCGAAGGTCAAGCCATGATAGGAAGAGTGTCGCCGGACTCGTCGCGGAACATACTTGTTCCGCAGCCTTTCCGAACCATCTCGGCCCGGTAGTGATCGGGAGCCCCGCCTCTCGGCGGCTAAGTACTCGCTTCTCCCAAAAAGATCTTGGCCTCGTCCGCCAAGTCTCATCTCTGCGTACTCGACGCAGAGGTCGGTGTCCATACGGTACCAGCGGAAGTAGGAGTTCATGCTGGACTCCCAATCAATGAAGTCTTTGGGTTCTCGAGAACCGTCAAAGACAGGGACCTCAACCCTCATGCTCTTCTGCATACGAATGCGATGGTCCTCACGACGATGATCGGGGTCATCACGTCGGTCGTGGAAGTCTCGATCGTCGTGCTGATGACGAGGCGGGCTGGGGTAACGTCGGTGGTCGTAATCCTGATCGTAGGGGTCGGTGTAGTCCGGGCGCGGTGGCGCGCGCTAGGGAATATTACGATCATGGCGGGAATGCTCCGGTCGGGGGTCGTAGTCTCCGCGGCGATGTTGGTATCCTCGAGCTCCGGTGGTGTACTCGCCATCATGATAAGGATCACGGGGGCGGGGTGGATCGGCCCGGCGATCGGGATTCCCATAATCCTGAACTCCGTATGCGGGGACTACTCGGTGCGCGATCACCTCGATAATCGCAGCCGATCATAGTAGGGGCGGGCACCTCTCACGCCCGACTCGTCCGGGTGGTAGTCCCTCGAGTGACCACCCCGAGCCTGGGCCGATCATCATATCGCCCGTCCGGATGTGGGGTCCGGTCGCTGGGGCCCCTCCGTGGGCTGGGTCAGTCGATCCAACTCATCGAGCACTCGAACGTCGCCCGTGGGGCGCCAGTGCCCAAGCGGGTAGCCGCCGTGGGGCCATGCGGCTCGAAGTGGATGGGATCGGGACTCCCATCTCGTCTAGTACGGCACTCACCGTGCGGTGAAGATCTGCCGTGGATAGGTAGGGTTCGCCACGGAAGGCGATCGGGGGCCTGGCTCACGTCCCTCCGCGTCGATGCTGGCTGGTGGAAGGCCGATCGTCGGAGTCATCGCTGGGGCCTTTCCGGGACGCTGTCGTCGTGATCGAGCGAAGGGGGAGTGAGCACGTGTAGACCGTCCATCGGACGAGTGAGGGCTAGGTGGGTCCGGCCTCGGAGAGGTCGGACCGCCTAATCCAATGCGAACCGGAGGCGGAGGAGGAAGGCGAACACCTTCCATCCCGCCGTCGGGCATCGGGATGCCCGTGGGACCCCTAGGATCCCGAGGTGGAGATGTGGATACCTCTCGAACCACGGCCCTGGCAGAGCGTGTCTCGACTACCATGGCGTGTACCCGGCTGTGGGGAAGAGGGGCTATCCCTAGTGTGATGTATGATGAATGCAGGATAAAAATCTAAATGTCTATATGAATGAATGATACTAATAATGCGGAAGATGAAATGGAACAGAGGCGGCGAGCGCAGTCGAGCGACCACAGCCTGTGCTCTGATACCAAGATGATGCAGACCGAGGGATGAGCTCGACCGACGCTAAGGTTACTAATGGGGGAACTAGGGAAGGGATGGCCTCACGGTGTCTAAATGATGTGATGATGGCTAGACGTCCTACTCAAGCAATCAACCTTCCCGCACGTCGTCATCGAGTTCTTGGGATGCTCCGAGTAGGATGGGTCGGGAGTCCTCCCGGGCTCGTCGATGCAGGGGAGAGAGCGACCTCGAGTTGTCGGTGGGAGCTCGATCGTCAACCGGCGGCCGGATCCACGATCCCAATCCCGTAACCAAAACTCACTCAACCTAACTAGGCCCGATGACGGTAGAGACAAGTGCGGAAAGTACCGAAAGAGATATTGCGCTTCAAAATAAAGGGGAGGGGATGCGTGCCTAACCCGCGGGGCGCGAGCCCTGGCCGGCTCGGGCGGGGGAGGCCGCCGAGCGCGGCAGCTGGGTAGTCGACGTTGAGGCGAGCTCGGGCGGAGTGGGGCTGACGGCAGACGACAACCTGGGCCGAGCGAGCACGGCGGAGGAAGGGGCGGCGGGGTGTGGCGTGGAGGCGGCGTGACCGAGCCTCGATGCGACGGACTCGGCGGCGAAACGGGTCGCGACCGGCGTGGTGACGGGACGGAAACGGCCGGACGCGGCGGCGGATCTCGGCGCGGCGGCGGCAGCTGGGCGCAGCGGGCGGCGGCTGCCGGGCGCAGCGGCGCTGGCGGCCTGGGCGCGAGGGCGGCGGCGGCGAGGTGGCGCGGCGGCAGCGGCGCGGGCGGCAGCGGGTCGCGGTGGCGGCTAGAGCTGCCTCGAACGCGGCGGCGGTGGCACGGCGGCGGCTGGCTGGGCGCAGCTGGCGGCGGCGACGGGCGCGAGGGCGGCGGCGGCGAGGTGCGCAGCGGCGCCGGCGCGGCGGCGGCGCGATCGCGGCGGCGGCGGTAGCGGCTGAGCGCAGCGGCGGCAGTGGCGCCGCAGGGGCGGTGGTGGTTCGGCGCGGGGTCGTGGCAAGGGGGGGCGGCGACGTCGGCGGTTGGACCCCTTCCCTCACCTTCCTTGAGCAGCCACTCGAGAGGAAACTCCTTTTTTTATCAAATGACGGCTAGGGTTTGTGGGGGGGTCCATTCCCCTCTTATAGAGCCCATGGTGGGCCAAGAGAGGAAAGGGCCCACTTGAGGCGCACAACCCACACCCATACTCATAGAAAGAAATAAGGTTCACAAAGGGAAAGGGCCTTAGGCTAGGGTCCCGAAACAAGGGAACCCACCCCCAAGGCCTAAAAGAGAGAGAAGAAAATATGCAAAGGCCCGCTTAAACACATGCGGGCTACGAAAATGCGAAATAAAGGAAAAGATAGAACGATTACTTCACGCGCGCGCGAGCCCGATGAAGTCTGTGGTGGCGAGATGAAGTCCTCACTTAGTGTAGTGAAAGTCGGCATCCTTCGTCTTCGCCTGTCGAGGGGGCTGGACGCGCGTTGGTGTCGGCTCCTCTGGCGCCGTAGTGTCATGCCTTGGTGGCGACGGGGGTCGTACGCCACCAATGTGACTTCATCGAACGGTCTAGATTTTTCACATTTTCAGCAATCGGGGAGCGCTTGATCTCCATCGAACGGTGGACGCTTCATCGGGCGGTAGATCTTCATCGGGCGGTAGATCTTCATCGAACGGGCGGTGATAGTGCATCAGATCATGGTTGATGGTGCGATCGGGATTACCCTACTCACCTGATCTTCATCGGACGGCGGTCAAGACCTGATCGCGATGTGATCGTGGCCCGATCGCCACTCGATCGTGGCCACGATCAAGCACGATCATGGCTACCTTTGAGGCAAAATCAAGATCACGATCATCGCTTCGATCGTGGCCATCAATTCCACCCCACAACCGCATCAAATGGCCTGAAATTTCGGGCCAAAATTCCCCTTTCAAAAGCCATGTATTCTCCCTTTGAAAAGGAACTTTTGATCAATTCATGATGTAAATTAAGCCAATTTCGAGGAAGATCTCTAATTCATCGTGATCCCCCCGCGTTTAGACTCGATTGGGAAGCAACTGGAGTGGGATTGATCACGAATTTCTCTTTGATTTTATCAAATTTTCCCCTTGAATTCCGAACGTCCGCGAGGAAGAATTTGAGCAAATTTACTTTAATCCACGAGAATTGAAGCCCCTTTCTTGCGGCAATCGGGTTAGTAGTGAGATTCGATCAATTATCAGGAGGTAATTTGAGTTTTTATTAGATTTAGAAGTTTAATTTTGCAAATTAGTTCATAGTGTTCTTCATTTTCCCCAATTTTCAGTCCGAAAAATTGCGGATTTTGAAAATAGGATATCTCTCTGATTATAATTCCAAATCACTTAATTTTTGTTTCATTGGATTTCTCTTTTCCTCAATTTTCCTTGGATAGAAAATTCATAGAATTTCGAGTTCATTTGACCCTCCAATTTGATGTTTGACCGAGGACTATTCATCTTTCATCAGAAGTCAAACATTGACTTTCGGGTCAATTACTTTTAATTTACAAATCAGAGTTCGATAATTTTGGTATAGTTAAATTCCTCAGGTTCTGAGCTTTCCATTTAGATATCAATTGCAAGATTTGGATTTCATTTTACTGGTCAACTTGAAGATTTCCTCTGAGGTGTTCATTTTGGGGATTTTCTGATATTTTATTTTCAATAATTCATAGTAAATCCATTTTTTATCCAAAAATCACGAATTATATATCAATAAATTCCATTTTCTCTCTAGTTTCCAAATATATAATTTTCGTAGTCTTCTGACTCTGTTTGATTATCTGATTTTGCAGAACACCTACTGTTGGTCAAAGTCAATGCTTTGACTTTGACTTTTGACTTTTCTTTGTCAAACCCGAGAAGTAAATTCTTAAAACTTCTTATTTAGTGTATTTATATCATTTCTATTCATCACATCTTATTTTTACTTTTTTAAAACTCCTTTTAAACCTAAGTTTGATTAAGTCAACTCTGCGATTAAAGTCAACCCTGCTCTCTGTGGATCGACCTGATAGTTACACATTACTTGATTTTATATCTTATCTCTGTGAGTTCAGTTGTTATAAATTTTGTTGGAACAACATTTTTGTGATTTAACGATGCACGAAAACGAACTGTCAGAGATCCAACCATCCGGAGACCGTGTGGATACCGCTAGAGGCTAGACACTTGAATAACTTCAAGAACTCCTTCAAGGAAACCTTGTAAGTATGTTTTCTCATTCATAATAGATGATAGGATCATCTGTTCTTGGTGGCTTGGTATTTTGAATGTCCGATTCAATGAATTCCGCTGCATTCGATGTTTTGATCAAAATTTCGGAAAGTTTATCGACCTTAGATCCCATCAGGAGCATGACTAGATAATTTAAGAAGATGCTCATTAGAAAATGAATCACTAATGTCTCCCGTACCTGAAACGTGAAGACGCGATAAGTGATCCGCCACCGAGTTTTCGCTGCCCTTCTTACCTTTAATCTCTAAGTCAAACTCTTGAAGAAGCAGCACCCATCGTACTAATCATGGCTTCGCCTCCTTCTTAGAAAACAAGTACTTTAATGCTGCATGATTGGTGTAGATGAGGATCTTGCTTCCCAAGATGTAAGGCCTAAATTTCTCTAATGCATAGACCACTGCCAAAAGCTCCTTCTCCGTAGTCATGTAATTCATTTGAGCTTCGACTAGGGTCTTACTCGCGTACCATATGGTGGTTGACTTCTTCTCTATCCGCTGCCCCAAGACCGATTCAACTGCATAGTCTGAAGTGTCGCACATGATCTAGAAAGGTAAGTCCCAATTAAGACTTTGAAGAATCGGTGCTTCAATCAATGCGAGCTTCAACCTCTCGAATGCGCGCTCCCTTTATTTGTCGATGAAGAAGTCCTTGTCCTGGCAAAGAAGAGTGGTTAACGGTTTGGAAATTTTAGCAAATTCTCGTATAAACCTATGGTAGAAGCTAACGTGCCCTAGAAAACTCCGTAAATCTCGTAATGTAGCTGGGAGAGGAAGATTTTATATGACCTCAATCTTGGCCTTATTGATAACATGCATTTATAACTTGAATTCTTATCTTAATTAACTCATATTCATGCTTATTTTATGTGAATATGATGCATGTTATCATACTTTTTAGGAATTTTCTCCATTGGCATGTCATTTCGCTAAAGTTGATATTTATGCATAAATTAGGGATAATTTCATGTTTAATAGATGATTAATCTTTTGTTTAAATTAATAGAAGTTAATCTCTGTTATTGAATGAGTTTTGACTTTAGTAAATGTTTGGAAGGATGATTTTATGATGAATTTATGATTTAAAATGTTTAATGAGAAATGATTTAAGTAAATTATAAGTCATCTTGATTTCTTCTTTCTAAATATATTTTAAATGACATGATATTAACAAGAAAAGAATTTGTGATACAATGGAGAAAATTTGGATTAAAAAGGAGTTGTATATTTTAATTTATGATTTTTTGAAGTTTTATGCCCTTTTTCTGAATTTAATGTGATTTTATATATGACTTTTAGAGGTATTTTCTATTAAAAAAATCGAAAAAAGGGGTTAATTACATGCATGCTGACGTGGCAAGTGGGCCCAGGAGCGGCTGACGTGGCCGCGGGACCGCCTCGGGGTGCGACGCGGCACTGAAGCCACGTGGCAGAGCCCGGGTGGCCCGCACGGGGCGCAGGAGGCGCATTGGGCGCGGCCACGTGGCAGGAGGCCACGCGATCACGTGGTCCACGTGGGCGCTGTGTGGGGCACCACGTGGCAGGCTGGTGAGTGGAGGGCCCACGGGAATAGTGGGCCCTAGTTAGTATTTAGGGGCGGTAATGCATAAGCGTATAACCGCCCCCTAATTTATAGGACCGTTTTCTTCATTTTTCTTCCGTGTGGGACTATGTCCCACACAATACTTACCGATTGTAGGTGACGTGGCGGCTTATCGGGCGTTGGATTTAGGCAGAACGGCGGAGATCGTAGTCCACTTTATCATTAAATAGAGACACACGTCAGTCAAAGAGGAATGTCGGCCCAATGATTGGGCACGCGTTTTTTTGTGCCTGACACGTCTAAAACTGAGACGTGTCAGTCAAGAAGGGCGGCGACCAATGAAAAAAAGGAGGGATTTTATCCCGCCTAATAAGACAAAATGCATTTAATTCTAGGAGCGTGGGTCGAGACGACGTGGACCAATGGATAAAAAGATGGTATTATTCCCCGCCTAATAGGACAAATGCATTTAATGCTCTCTTTTTCAGGAATAACGGTCGAGGCGACGTGGACCAATGAGAAAAAAAGAACGTTTTTTCCCCGCCTAATAGGACAAAACCAAAAGTCGCTGCTTCTGACGCATTAATTGCGCCGCACTGCTGCATTAAATGCACGAAACCGCGTGCATTAAATGCAACGCGGTTTTAATTCTGCCGTTCTACGTGGCGGCTCGAGATTCGCTGAAAGCGAATGTGATGATGTGGCCACCTACAATTAACTGATTAATTTATTTTCTTTAGACAGGTGGTGGCGCGTCTCATCAGCACGGTTGGATCGCCATCAGACGGACGAGGAGAGTGGATCGCGATCGCGCGATCGTGACCCTCTAGTCGCCTGATGATCGATCGGACGGCGTGGAGGGGTTCTGGAAGAACTCCAAGATCGCGGCTCGATCGAGCCGCGATCGCGGAGCGATTGAGCCGCGATCGGGGAGTTTGCATGGTGGAATCGCCGCCAATCGAGCAGACGTCGATCGACGAACGACCAGGACCACGAACGTGGCCCGATCGTGGCGCGATCGTGGCCCGATCGTGGCCCGATCGTGGCCCGATCGTGGCCCGATCGTGGCCCGATCGTGACTCGATCGCGGCTAAAATGCAGGAAATTCGGAGGCGAAATTGAAGCTGATTTGTTGCGGAATTGAAGCCACGATCCACGCCCAAGGAATCGCCCCCTCGACGCCATCAAACCGCCTCCACAACCGCTCCAATGACCCACGATCGTCGGGCCAATTTCCCTCTTTAAAAGCATGTATTTCTCTTCTTTGTTCACCAACTTTTGATCGACTCGTGAAGAAATTAAGCGAGTTTCGAGGAAGGTCTTAAGTTCTCGTGATCCTCTGCTTCCAAGAGTGTAGAGACGTAGCCATTGAATCATGATAATCACGATTTCATCTCTTGATTTCATCGAATTTTCCCCTTGAATTCCGAACGTCCACGAGGAAGAATCCGAGCAAATTCGCTTCAATCCACGAGAATTGAGGCCCCATTCTTGCGGCAATTGGGTTAGTAGTGAGGTTCGATCGATTATCAAGAGGTAATTTGTATTTTTATTAGGTTTACATCTTTAATTTTGCAAATTAGTTCATAGTGTTCTTCATTTTCCCCAATTTTAGGTCCGAAAAGTCACTAATTTTGAAAATAGGATATCTCTTTGATTATAATTCCAAATCCGTTGATTTTGGTTTCATTGGATTCATCTTTTTATCAGCTTTCTGTGGATAGAAAATTCATCAAATTCTGACTTCATTTGACCCTCCAATTTAACGTTTGACCAAGGACTGTTCATCTTTCATCAGAAGTCAAACGTTGACTTTCAGGGTCAATTACTTTTTATTGACAAATCAGAATTTGATAATTTTGGTCTTGTTGGATTTCTCTTGTTCTTAGCTTTCATTTGACATATAAATTGCAAGATTTGGATTTCATTTGGGCATTCAATTTGAAGATTTCCTCTGAGGTGTTCATTTCGAGGATTTTCTGATCATTGATTTTCAATAATTCATAATAAATCCATTTCTTATCCAAAAATTACGAAATCTATATCAATAAATTCCATTTTCTCTCTAGTTTCCAAATATCTTTTTCGTAATCTTCTGAATCTGTTTGATTCTCTGATTTTGCAGAACATCTACTGCTATCAAAGTCAATGCTTTGACTTTGACTTTTGACTTTTCTCTGTCAAATCCGAGATTTCAATTCTTAAAACTTCTTATTAGGTCTATTTATATCATTTCTATTCATCACATATTATTTTCTCTTATTAAAAACTTCTTTTAAACCTAAGTTTGACCAAGTCAACTCTACGATTAAAGTCAACCATGCTCTTTGTGGATCGACCCGATACTTACCCAATACTTGATTATTATATCTTGTCTTTGTGAGTTCGGTTTTATAAATTTTTTTTGATCATCGTCTTTGTGTTTTAACGACGCACGAAAATGACACGTCACTTATCCACCTCCAAACCTTTACCGTAGACGAGATGCCCGAGCACTACTCCCTCTCACACCTTAAAGTGGGATTTCTCCCAACTCAACACCAGTCGTTTCCTGATGCAAACCTCGAGGATCTTTGTCAGGTGAGCTAGAAAACTGTCGAAATCATCTCCAAAGATAGAGAAATCGTCCATGAAGACCTCGAGACTGTCGCCATGAAAATAAAAAAATATCGCCGTCATGCATCTCTGGAGTGTCGCAGGGGCGTTACATAACCCGAGTGGCATTCTTCTAAAAGCAAAGGTGCCAAAGGGACATGTAAATCTCTTCTTCTCTTGATCGTCCGGATGAATTGCAATTTGATTATAGCCTAGGTATCCATCCAAGAAACAAAAATATCTTTGACTTGCTAGTCGATCAAGTATTTGATCGATGAATGGCAATGGGAAGTGATCCTTCTTCGTCGCGGCATTCAGCTTCCGGTAGTCGATACAAACTCGCCACTTTTTCAGAAGGCACGTTTGGATCTCCTCGCTCTTGTCATTCACGGTCACCGTAACTCTTGCTTTCTTGGGAACAACATGTACATGACTAACCCACTGGCTAGCGGATATGGGGTAGATGATCTCTGCATTAAGCCACTTCAAGATCTCCTCCTTCACTGCTTCCCATACCTTAGGGTTTAGTCATCGCTGGGCTTCCCTCACGGGTCTGGATTCGTCCTCCAAAAATATGCGATGAGTACCTAATGAAGGGTCTAATCCCCTCAAATCTGCTAGCGTCCAGCCGATTGCCTTCTCATTCCGTCGTAATACGTCGAGTAATCGTTTCTCCTGCTCCTCATTGAGCTGGGACGAAATGATCACCGGCTTTGCCTACTGAAAGTCAAGAAAAGCATACTTGAGTATAGATGGAAGCGGCTTGAGCTCCTCTATCGGCTCGTCCAAAGGTAGCTCCTTGAAATCAGCTTCCTCGTTGATCGTCATGACTTTTTCGATGTAAGTCTCAATGTCTTGGTCATCAAAAAGGTCGATGGCGCCCAAATCTTCGAAAGCTTGTGAATGGTACTTCATTATCTTGTTGATGTTCACCTTCACAATGTGCTCTCCCACCTTAAGAATTACTTCTTCTTTTCCCCAATCCGTGACGGCTTTTGCGGTTGCTAAGAAATGTCTTCCTAGGATAATTGGGGCTTGACCAAGCTCCTTGGTGATCTTCATATCTACTACTAGGAAGTCTATCGGAAAATAAGATCCTTCAATTCTTACAATCACATCCTCTACTATGCCATGAGGCTTCCGTATAGATCCATCTTCTAAGCATAACTCTATAAGGAAAGGCTAAAACTCCCCTACATGATGACGATCAAATACTGATTTAGGGAGGATATTGATACTAACTCCGATATCTAACAAGGATCTAGTAAAATTCATTCCTTCAATTTCATTCGTTATCATGGGCGCTCCTGGATCTCTCTTTTTAATTGGAAGAGAATTCATCATAATTGAACTAATATTCTCACTCAATTGGATACTTTTGGGGCTTCTATGGGGTGTGCATATGCCTTCAAGGAATTTGGCATAAGAAGGTATATGCTTAATGACATCTACTAAAGGGATGGTAATGGTCACCTTTTGAAAGGCTTCTAATAAGTGATTGTCAGATTCACTAACCTTAGCTCTAGGTTTGCTTAATGCTTGAGGGTAAGGAACGTGTGGTTTGTCTGTAATCGGATTTGGCTCAGCTCGCACCTGTTCTTCCTCATCCTTCGAAATGCTATCTTGCTCTACTACGACTGTTGGTGTTTCTTCATCTATCGAGCTCTTGTGTAAGGGATGATCCTTACAAAGATCTCGTATGTCTTTGCCACTCTTTAGGCTCGATATCGCTAATGCAGTCTCCACTGTCTCCTTGTGAACATGAACATGACTCAAATTATGCATTTGACTCAATGAGGCCCCTTGATTCCTCAGGTTGATAGTGGCCTGCAATGGTAATTGGTCAGAAAAAGAAACCTGCTTACCCTTCATATTATCAGTCGAGGTAGGAATGTTCGTCTTAACGAAATCCTGTATCTCATCTACACGCAAGTTCATTCTGATCATTTGCTCCATCAACTGAGAGATCGCACCTAGAATCGGATCTGCAGATGATGCGGTCGGTCGTGTAGCTTGATTGTATGATTGATGTGGCGGGATAAACGTCGACTATCTTGCATTCGCGTAGGGCTATGGTTGTGAATTTTTTTTCTGACCGGCATGATAAGATGGAGGATACGCTTGATCGGTGTTCCTCCTAAATGCTTGCTGCTGCATAGGATTGTTATAAACAGAGTTATTAAAATAGTTTGAGTATGTACCTTGATAATTTGGTCTTCCCTGTTGACTTGGCTCTCCTAGCGGGCCTTGTCTATACATTGATGGATATTATGTGGCCTATAAGCCAATCACACTTTCATCAATCTTGTTTATGTTCGTTGAAATGAAATTTATTCATTGTCATTCTTGTGTGATGTTTGCAATGAAGTCCATGAGCATGTGCAATGACTAAGTGAATTATGATGAGATCATAATATAGTGATCGCTAGTCTTTAAACATATGTTCTAAACATTCCTATTCGTGGGATATTCGAGAAGGACATCGAATTATCTGGAAAGAATAGCACTATCTGATCCATCTCATATGATGAGTATGGCCGATCCTATAGCCATCGGTGTGGAGACACTAAGGATAGATAGTGGGTGCTCTTTGGAGAAAGAGTTCACTGAATTGATCCGTATGAATCCCTGAATGGTAATATACCTAATTGTCAATCAGGTCGATTAATGTCATGATTGTGTATGTGGTCCTTTGACTTGAGACACCAAAGACATCTTGTGGATGGATGATCGTGTTTTGATTATGACTTACGAATCCCTAGTCACGGGATATCTAAAACGTCATATATTGGATACGACATGAAGTCCACGAAGATGATTGTGTGGTCAAGATGGGATCATCCACCCTCGGTATATGAGGAGATCGACTCAAGGAATGAGATGCGGTTAAATCCTTGGCCAAGGTAGCGGAAATATTAGAGAAGTTGTTCTCCATGATTTCCTACTCGCATCAGTACTAAATTGAGTGACGGATTAGGGTTTGACAATTAACCATACCCTAAGTCATTCATGAGTCTCGTGTGGATGAAGGATTATACGTACACGGTAACCAATGACGGCAGGGTTCCATGAAAGAGTTCTAATATACTCCATATCTCCTAGAGCACGTGGTGTAGCTTGGCACCCACCGGGCTGGGCGACTCAACCTCGTCGATTGGGTTAAATCGATCCTTATTCAATTAATCTATATGTTGATATAGTTAATTGATAAGAAGGACCAATAAGTGTTATTGGGTTGATAGAGTCATTAACTAGCGAGATATATGGACCTGGAGGGTCACACACATAAGGTCAATGGACGTCGGTGGATATAGACATAATAATAAGGGTTTTTGTGAAAAGTTCACATTCCCAAAGTCTATAAATAGGGGAGAACGACCATAATAGAGGTGCCCATGCAAGCCTAGTGGAACTTCTCCTCCCTCTTCTCTTCCTCTCGTGGTGACGAGTGTTCAAGAGGAGATCCGATCGTCTGGAGACTATGTGGATACCGCTAGAGGCCGGACGCTTGAACGGTTGAAGAACTCTTTCAAATGATCCAAGTAAGTATGAATTTTATTCTATACTAGATGATAGGATCACCTAGAATGGATGATGAGATCATCTATTCTTGGTGCTTCCACGATGTTGAATGTTTTGATTCAACACCTTCCGCTGCAATCATTATTTTGGACAAAGATTTGGAGAGCTTTTCGAGCCTCAGATCCCAGCAGTGGTATCAGAGCCAGGTTGTGCTCTTGATAAGCTTTCCAACGAGCCCAAGAACGTCCAAAACGGACAAGAAATGAAGGAGTTATGGGATTTCCATTGATGGTCATCAGAAGGAGAAGGAGAAGCTCGACCTGATTTCATGGAGGTGCCATTTGTGAGGACACATGGCACCCATGCACATCCATAGTCCCTTGAGGTGACATGTGTAGGGACACATGGCACCCATGCATGGTTATGGCTTCTTGAGGTGACATGTGGAGGACACATGTCCACCATGCATGGACATATCCCTTGGTGGTGACATGTGTTAGGACACATGTCAACCATGCATGGACATATCCCTAGGTATTGACATGTGTTAGGACACATGTCAACCATGCATGGATATAACCCTTAGTTGTGACATGTGGCATGACACATGTCATCCATGCATACTCAATACCCTATGAGCTGCCATGTGTATGACACGTGGCAGACATGCATGGCATGGATTATAAAATGATGACACATGGCGTCACCAGATAAAGCCATGTGGCGAGACCAGATAAGTCCATGTGGCACCACCTAGGAAGGCCATGTGGCATCACCCAGGAGCGCCATGTGGCATCACCCAGGATCGCCATGTGGCATCACCTGGGAATGCCATGTGGCGCCATCTGGGAAGGCCATGTGCCGCCATATGGGAACGCCATGTGGCGCCACTTGGGAAGGCCATGTGGCACGACCAAGGAAAGCCATGTGGCGCCCCTTGATGACGCCATGTGGCGACACTTGGCAAGCCCACATGGTGGGAAAATATAAAGAGTTATATTTTGGAATTTTGAATTGAATAATTTAAGGGTTAAGTTATTTTTAAATTCATGAAATTCTTATAATCATTTTAAAGTGTTTAAATGATTACTTCCTTAATTTTAAGCATGATAGTCATGTTTAATTTGCAAAATATTAATATGATTAACTTTTTGCATTGAATTAAATTTATTTATTTAATTGTGATGTTATTAAATTGGATGTGAAACCAATAACATAGATGGACCTATCATAGGATCCCCTATTTATATGGTTTTGGTTTATTGATATAATATCATATATGACATATATGTGATATATGTATATGATTATTGAGATAATCATATTTTTGGGTATGGTTATATAGATAACCATGATCTACCCTAACGAAGAGACCCGATAAAACATAAAAACCCCTCACATATTAAAAATCTAGGCTGAAACGCAAGAGTTACGAACTCACGCGTGGTCCTCCCTTGTTATAGCCTTAGTATCCAAGTCACCTTAAGTTGGGTTGGTGGAGTCGCTCCAGGCTCACTTATTGAAGATGAGGAACTAAGAACTAGTGTATGACACAAGGCCGGGGTAGAGGAACCGTTTAGTTTGGTGGAGTCGCTCCAGGACTACTCACGAATCTATTCCCGTCAAGTAACAAGGGTACCGCCTAGACCGAACTCAGTGGTTGGTGGAGTCGCTCCAGGCCACATGAGCGTCGGGGACTGAAGTATGATCAGATATTACAAATGTTGTAAGTCTCATGAGATGAGTGCTCAACAATATATTGTGATTGGTGGAGTCGCTCCAGGTCATAATATAGTTGTTGAGATTCTGATCCCCACTAGGAGATTGTCGGTTCTCCCTTTTCATGCACATGAGGGTTGTGTGAATTGCTTAATTTTAGTGGGAGCATTATTTTCAATGAACACAATATCTGCAAAGAATTAATCATTAATTCTTATTCATCTCCTAAAGGCAAAGATGTCGTCGACTAACCCTCTTCGTGGCATTATGAATGTCAATTGTTTGACTAGCCGAACTTCACTGATTGGCTCAGGAACTTAAAGATCTTACTTAAGTCTGAGCGCTGAACATGCTTACTACTGCCGAGGGGAACCTTTAGAAGAAAAAACCCCAAGTCATCTTTGTTGGTGGGACCAACAAGAAGAGGAAGGTAGCTTTTGCCTCCAAGAGGGGCAAAGGGAAGAAGCAAGTGAAAGCAACTTTGACAAAGAAGGACGGCAATGACAAGGGAACGTGTTTCCACTGTGGCGTGAAAGGACATTGGAAGAGGAACTGTAAAAAGTACCTCAACGAGAAAGCTCAGCGGAAGCATGATGATGCTCCAGGTATCTATATGATAGATACTTACTTGTCTTATAGAGATTCTGCATCTTGGGTATTAGATACTGGATGTACTTCTCACATGTGCAATGATTCGCAGAGGTTGACAAGTAAGGGCGAGGTGGAACTGAGGATGGGAAACGGCGCAAGAGTTGCTGCTGTGGCGCTAGGGGTTGTGAACCTCAAGCTACCATCCGGAGATTATCTTTCTTTAGAAGAATGTCATTATGTTCATAGCATAGTTAAGAACATCATTTCAGTTTCTTGTTTGGACAAGATAGGATATACCTTGATCATTAAGGACAAGTGTTGTTCTATTTACTTGGGAAGTAAATTGATTGCTACGGCACCATTAGTCAATGGTTTATATGTGATTGATGTTTCTTCTTATAATCTCCAAATAGATGTTGCTCTTAAGAAGAGTAAACATGGTGTGAACGAAGCCTACTTATGGCATTGTAGACTTGGGCATGTTGGTGATGGAAGATTACAGAAGTTGCATAAAGATGCATACTTGGGAGCATTTGATTATGAATCATTTGCAACTTGTGAATCTTGCATTATGGGTAAATTACCCAAATCTCCATTCTCAGGGATTGGAGAACGAGCCAAGGGTGTATTGGAGCTAATACATTCTGATGTATGTGGTCCGATGCCTGTCCAAGCCAGAAGTGGCAGTTTCTACTTCATCACTTTTACTGATGATTTCTCTAGGTTTGGATGGGTATACCTATAAGGTATAAGTCCGAAGCCTTTGAGAAATTCATAGAGTTTAAGAATGAAGTGGAGAAATAATCTGGAAAGAGTATCAAGACTCTTCGATCAGATCGAGGAGGTGAATACTTAAGTACAGAGTTCAAACAGTTCCTTAAGGATAATGGTATCCTAGCTCAATTGACTCCTCCTTACACACTTCAGATGAATGGTGTTTCGGAAAGGAGAAATCGTATCTTATTGGACATGGTGCGATCTATGATGAGTTTCTCGAAACTTCTAATATCCCTTTGGGGATATGCGCTTGAGACAGCAGTGCATGTCCTTAACGTCTTACCTAGCAAATCTGTAGCTTCTACTCCATATGAGATATGGAAAGGAAAGAAGCCAGACTTCTCCTACTTTAGAGTATGGGGTTGTCCTGATCATGTTAAGAAACATGATACATATAAGCTGGAGTCAAAGGACTCGAGTTTGTGTAAATTTGTGGGATATCCATAAAGAGACGAGTGGATACTACTTTTACCGCCCTGAAGAACAATCGATATTTGTTGCAAAAAGGGTCATCTTCTTAGAAGATGAGTATCTCTTGAGAAGAGATAGTGGGAGTAAAGTAGTACTAGAAGAAGTTCTAGATCCGAACACAAATGCTACCTCATTAGATGAGAACTCAGTCCGCATAAGTCTTCAAGTACATACAGAGGCACCGCGTAGGACTAGTAGAGTACCGAGACAACCAGATCGATATGTGGGACATATTGTGACGGATGACGTCGATACTCTCCACTTGAAGGATAGTGATCCTTTAACCTACAATGAAGCGGTACATGATTCCAACTCTAAGAGATGGCAAGAAGCAATGGATTCGGAGATCCAGTCCATGCATCAAAACCAAGTATGGTACTTGGTCGACCCTCCTGAGGGTATAGTACCCATCGGGTGTAAGTGGATCTTCAAGAAGAAGATTGGTGCTGATGGACAGATTGACACCTTCAAGGCAAGGTTGGTGGCGAAGGGTTATCATCAAAGACAAAGAGTTGACTATAACGAAACCTTCTCACTAGTTTCTATGATTAAGTCAATTAGGATTCTTCTTGCCATAGCTACACATTATGACTACGAGGTCCGGCAAAATGGATGTGAAAACCGCCTTCCTCAACGGAAACCTTGAGGAAGAGGTGTATGTAATACAACTTGAGGTTTATACATCCATGGAGTTTCCTGAGAGAGTGTGCAGGTTGCAGAGATCTATTTATGAATTGAAGTAAGCATCTAGGAGTTGGAATATGAGATTTGATGAGGCAATCAGATCTTGTGAATTCAGTAAGAATGAAGACGAACCTTGTCTGTACAAGAAAAATCAGTGGGAGTGCGATCATTTTTCTTGTCCTGTATGTGGATGACATTCTACTCATTGGGAATGATGAATGTATGTTATCATCAGTGAAGGCATGGCTGTCAAAGAACTTCTCTATGAAGGATCTAGGAGAAGCAACCTACGAATTGGGAAGACGTATATGTAGAGATAGATCGAGGAGGTTGCTTGGCTTATCCCAATCCATGTACATAGACACCATTGTCAAAAGGTTTGGCATGGAGAACTCCAAGAGAGGTTTCATACCGATGAGACATGGAGTTCAGATATCTAAGGAGCATTCGCCTAAGACTCCTGAAGATAGAGTGTTGATGGAAAAGATCCCGTATGCATCGGCGATTGGATCCATCATGTACGCTATGTTATGTACAAGACCAGATGTGGCATTTGCTCTAAGTGTTACGAGCAGATTTCAGGCCAACCTCAGTGAGAGTCATTGGGAAGCCGTGAAATGCATCCTTAAGTACTTAAGAAGGACTAAGGATCTATTTCTGGTATATGGAGGAGAGGAGCTTAAGCTCCGTGGTTACACCGACTGAAGCTTTTCAGTCGACCCTGCATGATATTAGATCTACATCTGGATTCCCTGTTCACTTTGAATGGGGGAGCAAAGTGTCTTGGAAAAGTTCCAAGCAGCCCACCACCGCAGATTCGACGACAGAGGCCGAGTACATTGCCGCAAGTGATGCCGCCAAGGAAGCAAAGCCTGGTTGAAGAAGTTCATCACGGACCTTGGTGTTGTCCCTACGATCTCAGATCCCTATTCCATTATTATGTGACAACAATGGTGCAATAGCACAAGCGAAAAGAGCCAAGGTCTCATCGAAGTCTAAGCACATTCTCGAGGCGCTTTCACTTGATTAGGGAGATCGTTGCCGAGGAGATGTAGTGGTGGAAAGAATTCCATCAACCGACAATCTTGCGATCCACTAACTAAGCCTTTAGCTCAAGAAGTCTTTGAGCGTCATTGCACAACTATGGGGTTGTTGCACAAGGGCAATTGGCTTTAGTCCAAGTGGGAGATTGATGGATATTATGTGGCCTATAAGCCAATCACACTTTCATCAATCTTGTTTATGTTCGTTGAAATGAAATTTATTCATTGTCATTCTTGTGTGATGTTTGCAATGAAGTCCATGAGCATGTGCAATGACTAAGTGAATTATGATGAGATCATAATATAGTGATCGCTAGTCTTTAAACATATGTTCTAAACATTCCTATTCGTGGGATATTCGAGAAGGACATCGAATTATCTCGGAAAGAATAGCACTATCTCGATCCATCTCATATGATGAGTATGGCCGATCCTATAGCCATCGGTGTGGAGACACTAAGGATAGATAGTGGGTGCTCTTTGGAGAAAGAGTTCACCGAATTGATCCGTATGAATCCCCTGAATGGTAATATACCTAATTGTCAATCAGGTCGATTAATGTCATGATTGTGTATGTGGTCCTTTGACTTGAGACACCAAAGACATCTTGTGGATGGATGATCGTGTTTTTGATTATGACTTACGAATCCCTAGTCACGGGATATCTAAAAACGTCATATATTGGATACGACATGAAGTCCACGAAGATGATTGTGTGGTCAAGATGGGATCATCCACCCTCGGTATATGAGGAGATCAACTCAAGGAATGAGATGCGGTTAAATCCTTGGCCAAGGTAGCAGAAATATTAGAGAAGTTGTTCTCGATGATTTCCTACTCGCATCAATACTAAATTGAGTGACGGATTAGGGTTTGACAATTAACCATACCCTAAGTCATTCATGAGTCTCGTGTGGATGAAGGATTATACGTACACGGTAACCAATGACGGCAGGGTTCCATGAAAGAGTTCTAATATACTCCATATCTCCTAGAGCACGTGGTGTAGCTTGGCACCCACCGGGCCGGCGACTCAACCTCGTCGATTGGGTTAAATCGATCCTTATTCAATTAATCTATATGTTGATATAGTTAATTGATAAGAAGGACCAATAAGTGTTATTGGGTTTGATAGAGTCATTAACTAGCGAGATATATGGACCTGGAGGGTCACACACATAAGGTCAATGGACGTCGGTGGATATAGACATAATAATAAGGGTTTTTTTGTGAAAAAGTTCACATTCCCAAAGTCTATAAATAGGGGGAGAACGACCATAATAGAGGTGCCCATGCAAGCCTAGTGGAACTTCTCCTCCCTCTTCTCTTCCTCTCGTGGTGACGAGTGTTCAAGAGGAGATCCGATCGTCCTGGGAGACTATGTGGATACCGCTAGAGGCCTGGACGCTTGAACGGTTGAAGAACTCTTTCAAATGATCCAAGTAAGTATGAATTTTATTCTATACTAGATGATAGGATCACCTAGAATGGATGATGAGATCATCTATTCTTGGTGCTTCCACGATGTTGAATGTTTTGATTCAACACCTTCCGCTGCAATCATTATTTTGGACAAAGATTTGGAGAGCTTTTCGAGCCTCAGATCCCAGCATACATGCCCTGCCCTTGAATTGCCATGATTGGACAATCCATCCTTACATGATCGAGGCATGAGCAATGGGTGCATGGCGACACTTCTTGTAGAGCAATGGGTGCAAGTCCTTCAGATCCATTGTGGATGTGGAACTGATCCAATAGAAGGTTCTGGACCTCTGCCATTTTGTTGATCTTCTCTAGGAGCATGTCTGTCTCTACTGATTTTGCATTGATTAATCTTCCTTTTGGCATTGCACCTCTTACGAATGGTTTTGCCGCATGGTGATGGCTGTTTTCCGCCACCATCTCGATCAATTCCATTGCTTCGTCTTCAAACTTGCTCATCAAGGTGCCGCCGCCAGCTGCATCTAAAAGATATCTATCTTGCAGGCCTAACCCATCATAAAATATCCGTGTAAGCTCATGGTTAGACACTCCATGGTGAGGACACTCCCAGTGAGGTCTCTAAGTCTCTCCCAAGCTTCATGAAATGTTTCACTCTGTCCTTGGGTAAACTCACGAATAGCCTTCCTAACAGAGGTGGTCTTTCTTACAGAATTGTATTTTCTAAGGAATTCCTCCTCCATTTCAGTCCAAGTGGTGAATTCTTTCCCTAACTTTAAAAACCAATCTTTAGCTCTATCTCTAAGGGTAGCGGGAAAGAGTTTCATCTTCATCATATCTGCCAACATCATGAATCTGATTGACCTCACACACTTGACTAAGCTCATCTACGTGTCTATAAGGATCCTCGGAGGGTTTACCATGGAAGATAGGTAACATACTCATCACATGCGAATCTATCCTAAAATTTGCATTTTGACCAATAGGAGCATGAATACGAGTAACCTCTCCTATGAATTTAATTAGATTTATTTTGAATTAAAATGAATAAAAAATATTTTTTTTATCGCAAGCTGATGTGGAAGCTGATGTGGCGTAGAAAAAAACAGCGATGCCATGTGGCAACGACATATGAGACTGCCATGTGTCACACAATGTGTATATATGCGCGTGTGTGTGAGTGCGCGCGTGTGCGCATGTGCGCATGTGAGTGCGTGTGTGTGTGTGAATAAGGAGAAAACACCATGTTAAGGACTTTTTCTTTCTCCTTATTCCCATACTCCTTATATACACACGCATTTGCTTTGATTTTAGTCATATGGGACTATTTTTCTGTGCGTAGGTGCGTGGCAACGCGTGGAGCGTTCGATCGCGCATTAAATCGCGATCGTCACTTAAGGTAGGGGGGAGGGGGGTACGTGGCACATTTCTACTTGTCGACGAATCAATTTAAAAATAGATTTAATCTTAGCCGTTCATCAAAAGAGTTATAACAGCTGAGATTTAAACGGATGAAAACACATTCAAAGCGTTAGATCAAGATCAGATGGATGGCGTTTCATGCGTTTCTTCTTCACAAGCGACATGGCGAAATCTCGAGGGTCCATCTCTGATCCAATGGCCACGACTTAACCGTAATGATGTACATCTCTATGTTTTATCAGAGTTGTTGATCAAAGAATTAAAGCGTGATCCAACGGTGACGCCCAAATTTGCTATAAATTGAGATGTTCTTCGACGATATAAATCATTCTTGGATGTTTTTGAGTAATCAAACTATCTAGACACCACCATCCTTGAATCTCTTGCTTTCTTCTTCTTCTAGACACATTTTCGCGTCGACAGAGTGGTTGAACATGAGTTTTTTTTTGAAATAATAGGAAGAATTAGCCTCTTGAAAGCATTTGATCCAATAATCAATTGGATCATTTCGATCACTATCTTGGGTTAGATTATGTGTTTTCCTCCTAATCTTTCATCTTGTATCATTATATTATAATTTAGAATTGTAGATATTGTTAATTTTAGTTTTTAATTTTGATTTTTCTATCTTCGCGTTCAGAAATTTCTCTATGATTCGCTCATCGATTTTTCCACAAATCTTGATCTAAAGTCTGTGATTTTTGATTCGGTGGATTCAATTTTGATTTATCTTTCTAATTCTATCAAAATCCCTAATTTTTCACCTCAATTACTCATCCGATTTGATTGAATTTCAAAGAATACCTTGAAAATACCTTAATTCTCTGTGGATTCGACCCTTGTTCACCACTGAGCTATTAAATTTGTGATTATTTCTCTAAATTTGTGAGTTTGATATTTATTTTGACTCATGTCTACATGTTTGAAATGGCCTCACTGATTTGATTAGTCACCAATCAAGGAAGGCATGATTGTTTTTTTGGTGGCCTATCAAAATCAAAAATAAGTGGCAGCTAGTGGATGACACATTCTAGCTTCTTCCACTACCAAAAAAGGCAACTCATTGAATATAGAATATATATATATATATATATATCTCCCCTCATAGTATGAGAACACTCCTTGATCAGAAATGCTAGAAGTTGCTGAAGATGACTTGATGATGATTCTAACGACTCCCAGGTTCAATTGAGTTAGTTAGACGTATCAATAGGAATTCCCAAGAGATACAAATTTCATACCATTCCCATGCCTTTTGAATGAATGGGTCATGTTTAGGCTATGAGTAGAATTTTCCTTGAACCTTGATTTAGGGTAAAATGGGTCAAGAAAATACTTAGTAATGGTAGTTTCAATTACTCTAGATGAAAATGACAGGAGGGCAAAAAATGGTAAAATATTGTCAAAAAAGTGCATGCAATAGGAAAGGAATCTACGGTAAAAATAAAATAAAATCAGGGACTGCAATATCAATAGATTTTATGAAAAAATTTAAATACTCTATGTTAATTGTGATAACAATGAGGGGGAGGGGTGAATTAGTTTTTAAGTTATTCATCCATATTTTTCCTCTTAGCCTAATTAATGTTCTATTTGATAAATTTAAAATAATAAAGATCTCCAACTTATGTTGATTTATCAATAAAACCTTCTACTTCATGGAGTCTCATATTAAGGTTTTGATTGAACTTTATATAGATCTACTGATCTTGTTTGATGCTTTCATCAACATAGAAACAAGACCTTACAAAATCTTGAAGGAGAGGCCAATAAGTTACCTCAATGTGAGCATATCTAACATCTCCTTGGATATCAAGAGGAAACAATTGGATTTCTTCTCACATAGATGGATAAAACCAAGATGATCATAGAGTTTGAAAGGAAACCTTGCATAGGAAGAGTATGAGGGTGGTTTTCATTCATAGGGAACAAAAAAAATTCGCTAAAAGAGTATTTATACATTCGGGACAAGATTCATGTTTATTTCTAGAGATAAACCCATTTAGTATCCCATAAATAGACTTCTTGACTAAAATAATTAAAAATTTGTATGTTTGTCCTATATTGACTACACAAAAAACCTTACCGCTTAAAACTAGAGACCTTGATCTCTTATACCACCACTACTCATCGATATATCTGGGTTCAAGAGAGTTATTCCCTCCCTACTTCCAATCCCAAAACCCCCACCTCGAGTCCTCTACCTTAACAAAAGGGGAAAAACTATGAGGGTTTGATCCCACCATAGATCAATCCAAAAAACTACAAAAAGAAACTTGGGATATTCCTATTCATGGGATATTCGAGAAGGATATCGTATTATCCTTCTCGAATAACACTATTTGATCCGACTCATGTGATTAGTATGGTTGATCTTGTAGCCATCAGTGTGGAGAAAATAATGATAGATAGTGGGTGATCTTTGGAAAAAAGATTTCACTGAATTGATATGTATGAATCCTTGAATGATATTATACCTAATTGTCAATCAGGTTGATTCATGTCATAGTTGTGTTTGTGGTCCTTTGACTCGAGATACCAAAGAATGTTAGTAACATGAGTTTGATGGTTTATCTCTTAGATTTATTGATATTATGAAATATGTTTAAGTTGACTCAAACTGGTTTGAGGAAGGTATTTTTTCATGATTTCCGGAATCGATGACTCGAGTAGCTACATGCATCAGCACTAGAACTCGAACACCTTGAAGAATAAGCTTTACAACTCTCTTTTTACTTTTATTCCTAATTTATTATCTCTCTTTTCCAATTTTATCTTTTCCTGAAATTCTCTTGTTTGGCTTTTGCGTTGGATAAATAGCTCTTCGACTGGGTGGAAATTTTTTTTTCTCTTGGCGATTTATCAACAAGCTCTCACCTGCGAACGAGATTCCTACATCTCACATGACATACATTTTTTTTCTTTCATCGGTATTTCCTAGACAAAGAAAATCAGGGAGTTCTCCTCTTACCTCATGATCTTCTACGAGCATTCTTCTTCTGAAACCTTTTTTTCAATATCTCTATCTTTGTCGATTTGCATCAATATATCTATCTCTATTGACTTTCATAAATCTCTCTATCTCCAACAATTTTCGTCAATCTATCTTTAAAAATTTATCTTCAATCTATCTATCTCTATTGGTCTTTGTAAATCTATATATTTCCATTGATTTTCATCAATCTCTATCCAATGATTTTCTTCAATCCTTTTCCTCCAACAAGTTTTCTTTGAGATCCTTCTCCTTTTGGTCATCTCCAGCAAGCCCTCTTTTCTAGAGATTTGTCTTCATCAATATCTCTTTCTTTACTGTCATCTCCAAAAAAGCCCTCTATTTAGAAAATCATCTCCAGTGATCTCTCCATCTCCATAAATCATCTTCAGCAAGCTTTCTCCCTCAAAATTGATCTCAAGAAGAGAGAGAGAGCAATTTCTATTTCTAGATAGTAATCAAATCACCCAGCTCTCTTTCTTTTCTCACGAGTAAGGATTTTCAACTATTCCATTTTCACACTTCTGGGTTAAAATTGTATATGTACTCCACTTCTATTTTCAGTTAGATTCAATCATATATCATTTGGCTTGTTATCAGATTTTGACCTGATTGCATATTTGATTTTGAGTTATCTTATTTAGAACATAATTGTCTCTAGTTTGTCCTCACATTTTGACTACATTACATAATTGATGGATATTATGTGTCCTATAAGATAATCACATTTTCATGAATCTTGTTAATGTTCATTGAAATGAAATTTATTCATTGTCATTATTGTGTGATGTTTGTAATGAAGTCAATGAGCATATGTAATGACTAAGTGAATTATGATGAGATCATAATATAGTGATCACTAGTCTTTAAACATATGTTCTAACATTCCTATTCGTGGGATATTCGAGAAGGACATCAAATTATCCGGAAAGAATAACACTATCTAATCCATCTCATATGATGAGTATGGCCGATCCTATAGCCATCGGTGTGGAGACACTAAGGATAGATAGTGGGTGCTCTTTGGAGAAAGAGTTCACTGAATTGATCCGTATGAATCCCTGAATGGTATTATACCTAACTGTCAATCAGGTTGATTCATGTCATGATTGTGTATGTGGTCCTTTGACTTGAGACACCAAAGACATCTTGTGGATGGATGATCATGCTTTGATTATGACTTAGGAATCCCTAGCCATGGGATATCTAAAACGTCATATATTGGATACGATATGAAGTCCACGAAGATGATTTTGTGATCAAGATGGGATCATCCACCCTCGATATTTGAGGAGATTGACTCAAGGAATGAGATGCGATGAAATCTTTGGCCAAGGTATTAAAAATATCGGAGAAGGAGTTCCCGATGATTTCTACACGCATCAGTACTATCTTGAGTGACCGATTAGGGTTTGACAGTTGACCATACCCTATGTCATTCATGAGTCTAACGTGGATGAAGGATTATACATACATGGTAATCGATGACGGGAAGGTTCCATAAGTGAGTTCTTACATACTCCATATCTCCTAGTGTACGTGGTGTAGCTTGGCACCTAACAGGCTGGCAACTCAACCCACCGATTGGGTTAAATCGATCCTTGATTAATTAATCTATATGTAGATGTGGATAATTAATTAAGGTTGACCAAGAAGGTTTTATTTGGTCTATAGAGTTATTAACTAGTGAGATATATGGACCTAGAGGGTCACACACATAAGGTCTATGGATGTTGTGGATATAGATATAATTATGAGGGTTTTTATGAAAAAACCTCATACCAAATGTCTATAAATAGGGGGAGAACAACCACAACTCAAGGTGCCCATGCAAGCCTTGTAGGAATTCTCTCCAGTCTTCTCTTTCTCTCTTGGTGAAGAGCTTTGAAGAGGAGATCCAACCATCTAGAGATCGCGTGGATACTGCTAGAGGCTAGACACTTAAATAGCTTCAAGAACTCCTTCAAGGAAACCTGTAAGTATGTTTTCTCATACATATTAGATGATAAGATCATCTATTTTTGGTGCCTCAATGTTTTGAATATCCGATTCAATGAATTCCGCTGCATTTAATGTTTTGATCAAAATTTTGGAATATTTATTAACATCAGATCCCAACAATAATTTGTTAGATTTTCTATTTGGATTGTCTATGTTTGATTTTAGGGAAAATTTCATGAAGATTTCTTGCTTTGTTCTTAACTTATTTAGTTTTCCCAGCAAGTTGACTAGTTAGCTTTGGGGATGTATTGATTAAGCTCTAAGATCTACAACAAGGGAGAATTTTGATTTATCTATTAGGCAATTTACTGTTCAATTATCATATTATTTTTTTTAAAGCAAATCCAAATTACATTATGAAAATTTTCTTTGAAGTTCACTCTATTAAATACTTGAAATCTCCTTGTCTAGTCTTTTGTGTTTAAGGAAATTTTAGGTGATCACAGGATTGTTAACTCTAGTTCTCAAGATCATTTTTGCATAGTTAATATATTCAAGGGGGAAGACTTCAATTATCAAAGTCAAAGGTAGAAGTCCAAGTTAAAGCCAAAGTTAAAGTCAAAGTCAAAGGCATAAGTCAAAGTAATATTTCAAGGAGTTTGTAATTATTTATTTGTGGGCAATTTACTGCTTATAGTTCTTATCTTTAAAATTTTATATTATTTTATTTTCTATCATTTGTTTCTTGTTTATTAAGTATGAATTCCCTTTTATATTAAGACCTCATGTAAATTTTCCTTTAGAATTAGAGATAAGTAGGGACAACTGCACACCGTGTTGACTCGGAGAGAGCCGTACTTACTTGTGAAGGTAAGGGGGAGATTTCTAAGGAATCGTAGCTAGACAGTGCGAGTCTAGGGAGTTGACTATAAAGTCAAATCGAGGCACATTTGTTCTTCATCTTGTAGGATTACATGGATTTAGGGATGAGCAGCCTACTTGGAGTGTGTGTGGATCGGTGACAAGACTCGACGACTTCAAAGAGGCAGGCTAGCCTAAAAGGGAGTAGGGAGCAGCACGGGGAGCTCTAGGAGTTGGCCCATGGGAGACAGAACGAGCGGCAACGTAGAAAAGGACGACAATGACGTAAGGTCACTAACTGAGAGCTTGAGGGGGGTAGATCAAAAGCTCATGTTTGAACTTTGATCTGACTATCTAGGCCAGTTAGTAATAGCTACTGGGGGATTAACAAGGTGAGGAGTGACACTGAGGGGACGGTCTCCTCTTGGGACTGAGGTGGGGGGTTTGGATACCCTATCGAGAATAAAAAAAATCTGGTGTATTAGTGATGTGAGGAATTGAGTGGATAATCAACGAATTTATAAAATAATTATAAAAATAGAAATATTTAAAAGAAAATAATTCTCCTTCTCCCCAGTAAATTCACCATCTAATTAGGGATTTTTAAATACATCTTGTGGATGGATGACCATGTTTTGATTTTGAGTTACGAATCCCTAGCAACGGGATCTCTAAAACGTCATATATTGGATATGACATGAAGTCCTCGAAGATGATTGTGTGGTCAAGATGGGATCGTTCGCCCTCGGTGTTTGAGGAGATTGACTCAAGAAATGAGATGTGATGGAATCCTTGACCAAGGTAGTGGAAATATCTAAGAATGATTTCTTGATAAGTTCCTACACGAATTAGTGCTAACTTGAGTGACCAATTAGGGTTTGACAGTTGACCATACCCTAAGTCATTCTTGAGTCTAATACGAGTGAAGGATTATACATATATGATAAAAAAATGATGGAAAGGTTCCATAAGGGAGTTTTTATATATTTCATATCTCTTACAACACGTGGTGTAGCTTGGCACCTAACGAGTTGGCAACTCGACTTGTCGATTGGGTTAAATCAATCATTGATTAATTAATTTTTATGTTGATATAGATAATGAATTAAATTGACCAAAAAGATGTTATTAAGTCTATAGATTACTAACTAGCGAGATATATGGACCTAGAGGGTCACACACATAAGATCTCTGGATGTTAGTAAATATATACATAATTATGAGAGTTTTTTTAAAAGCTCAAATATCTAATGTCTATATATAAAGAGAAAATGACCACAACTTAATATGACCATGCACAATTTTTAGGAATTCACTCCTTTGTTCTCTTTTTCTCTTGATGAAAAGCTTTAAATAGAATATCCCATCGTCTGGCGATCGTGTGGATATCACTAGAGGCTAGGAACTTAAATAACTTCAAGAACTTCTTCAAGTGAACTTGTACGTATATTTTCTCATACGTATTAGATGATTAGATCATTAGTTCTTGGTGCCTTGGTGTTTTGAATATCCAATTCAATATATTTTATTTTATTTTATATTTTTATTAAAATTTTGGATGGCTTATCGATCTTAGATTCCAACACTCACAATTCTCTTAGCTTCTTTCCCATTTCTACATATTTTGGCTTCTCAGCCCCAATATTAAGAGGAGCACTTTGGCTTGATTATTATATTTGGTCTTTATCTCACCATCATTTATCAACAATTTGGGGATCCATGATAACATGCTATTTATGCATGTAATTGGGGTTTAATTGCGCGTGTATACGTGGATGCGACGTGGCACTCGGGGCCACGTGGCTCTGCCACGTGGACAGCACCGGCGCCTGTGTGGCGCTGATGTGACGGGGCGCATTTATATATACTATATATCTTTTAATAATGCGTATAGGTCTTCCGCTTATCGGAAGATGATCATTACCTCCTCTAAATCGCGTAGCTTATATACGCGTGTCATTCCCTTAATTTCTTCAGTGTGGGACTAACTTTAATTTTCACGTTAACGTGGAGCGTCCGATGGAATTGTGATGGATCGCGCACGTCAATCCAGTGGACACGCGGTCCACCTGATCGCACATCAAGCACGTGCTTCAAATCCATTTAAGTGAATCAATATCTACCATCCGATCTCACAGTTATAACGGCTGAGATTATTCGCACGCGATGGATCTCCGATCAAATCAAAGCCATACGATCTAAATCAACCGATCGAAAATTCAAGATGACGATTCGATCAACGGATGCGTGATCACGACCGTTGATCGTGATGAACCTTCATCGGATGGCCCAAAATCAAAATCGTCTTTATAAAAGACATTCTTCGCGCAAAGAGAAACCGTTCACGATCAATCTCCAAATTCTCTTTGTAAACACAACCATTTCGCGCGCCATTTCTTTCCCTGTAATCGCAACTCATTTCCGCTTCCATTAAGCATTTAATTTCAAAGTTTGATCGAGGGAGAAGGAAGAAATCACATCTTGAACGTCAATATTTGTCTTCGGAAATTCGGAATGAAAAGCCTTGCATCCGGCGATTAATTGGATCATTTTGAAGGCTAATTTGGGTTAGGTTGCGTGATTTCCTCTTAATCTTTCATCATTTAGTGTTAATTTTAATTTTAGAATCGTAGATTAGTTTAATTTTCGTTTAAATTTCAGTTTTTAATCAATTTCGCGATACGAAAATTTTCTAAACTTCAAACTTCGATTACTCTTCGAATTCTTATCCAAATCATCTGATTTTTGATTCCGTAGATTCGAAATTGAGTTATCTTTCTTAATATACTAAAACGCCCATTTTATAATCTCAATTCGTCGTCCAATTTGACCGAATTTCAAAGATATCTCTCAAATTTCCCTAATTCTCCATGGATTCGACCCTTAATTACCATTATACTAATTAATTACTTTGATTAATCATAAATTGGTAAGATTAGGACTTTGTTTTGACACTAAGTCAATCCATTGTAAGATCTAAAACATCACATACACTTGAAAATTCTTCTCGAAGGTGCAACACATTTCTACTTAGATCTCTTTTTGGAGCGGATTATAGCATTTCTTTATGAGTTCATAAACCAAGAGGTCCAAGAATGTCAGAGACATCAAGACACATAGAATCATAAGGAGGAGGTCACTATGGATGTTATCTTTGCACATTCAGTTGCCTCAAGACATGCACGAAGAAGACTAAAAAGATCCATTGAGGATGAGTGATAACATGCATATTTAACTTAAATTCTTGTCTTATTTAACTCATATTCATGCTTATTTTATGTGATTATGATGCATGTTATCATAGTTTTATGAATTTTCTCCATTGAGTTGCCATTTCACTAAAGTCCATATTTATGAATAAATTAGGGTTAATTATGTGCTTTATTGATGATTAATCTTTTGCAAGGTTAAATAAATACTTTCCCTGATTTACTTTGACTTTAGTCGATCATTAGAAGAATTAATTTTAAGAAGAGAATGTATGGATGATATGAAATACATTTCTTATGAGGATCATTTAAGTTTATTTTAAATTAACCTTATATTCTTCTTTTAATTTATCTTAGATGACATGATATTAAAAAGAAATAAATTTGTCATCCAATGGAGAAAATTTGAATTAAAAAGGAGTTATATTTTTAAAGTTATTGATTTATGAATTTTTGGGATTTTTCTGGAAATTATTTGATTTTTATTGACTTTATTTCCTTATTTAAAAAGGCAAAAAAGGGGGTATTTTCCGCAGGAACCATAGGCAAACGTGGGGGGGGACCCGCATGGATACGACATGGCATGCAAGGCCACGTGGCAGAGCCAAGCGAGCCCACGCGGCGCCTAGGTGGCGAGAGGTGGCGTGAACGCATGGTAGGGCCACGGCGAGTCCATGTGGACGCCTGGGTGGCACCACGTTGCAGTGTGAGGGGGCTGGCAGGTGAAGGGCCCATGGGTTAGTGGGCCCTGGTTAGATAGTTGGGGCGGTAACGCAAATGCATTATTTTGCCCCATCTTTTATACTCGTCCATCCCTTTCTTTTTCTCCGTGTGGGACTATGTCTCCTTAATCTTAAGTTTGCAGGACACGTGGACACTTCGTGCGCGTTGGATATAAGCACATCAAATGAAGCACGTCGATCGTGTGGACCGGAGTCCACCCAATCATCATCATAAGCACATGCGCTAAATGGAGTTGTTGATCGCGTAAGTGAAACATCGGACGCGTGAGATTAATCACGATTTCGGCGATCGTGGGCGACACGTGGACGTATCAAGGGCTTCCGATCAAGATTGGATGGGCGATAAATGTGGGATCGTGGCCCACGATCATCACACAATCGCGGCCGTCGATCGGTCTTCACCGAATCAGACGGCCCACGATTTTCGAATGGCATTTCCCTTATAAAACGGTGTTCTTCCCTTTGTAAACTCAACTCTTGATTGAATCGTGAAGGAATTAAGCAATTTTTGAGCAAGATCTTGAGTTCTTTGTGATCCCCCTGCGTTTAGACTCGATTGCGTTCCAATCGGAGCGGGATTGATCACGAATCATCGCTTGATTTGATCGAATTCTCCCCTTGAACGCCAAACGTACGCCAAGGAAGAAACCGAGCGAATACTCTTCAATCCGCGTGAATTGAAGCCAAATCTTTGCGTCAATCGGGTTAGTAGTGTGAATCGATCGTTCATCTTGCGAAAATTTGTATTTAGATTAGATTTAGGTAGTCAATTTTGCTTTAAAAGTAGTTTTGTTCTTCATTTTCACCCAAATTTGGTTAGAATTTTTGCTGATTTTGAAATAAGGATATCTCCCTGATCTTAAGTCCGAATCACTTGATTCCAGTTTCATTGGATTCGTTTTTATCAGCTTTCTACGGATAGCAAATTCATAAAATTTCATGATCATTTGGCCCCTCAATTAAACATTTGACCAACTACTGTTCATTTTTTATCCGAATTTGGGCTTTGACTTGCAGGATCAATTACTCTTAAAATACAAATTGAAATTTAATGATTTTGGTCTCTATAGAATCCTCTAGTTTTTATCTTTCCATTCATATTTAAATTTCAGGATTTGGATATCATTTGTTAGTTAATTTGAAGATTTACAACGAAGTGTTCATTTTTAGATTTTTCTGATCTTTGATTTTCAATAATTCATAATAAATCCAATTCTTCTCAAAAAATCACGAATTTTTATCAATAATTTTCAATTTCTCTATAGTTTTTTAATATCTAATTTTTATAATACTTTAAGCTCTTTTTATTATCTGATTTTCAGAAAGTCAATTGTTGGTCAAAGTCAATGCTTTGACCTTGACTTTTAACATTTCTTCGTCAAATCAGTTTCTAAAATTCTTAAAATATCTTATCTAGTATATTTATATCATTTCTATTGGTTATATATCACTATCACTTCTTTAAAACCCTAATTAAAACCTAAGTTTGACAAAGTCAACTCTGCGATCAAAGTCAACCGTGTTCTCTGTGGATCGACATGATACTTACACTATACTTGATTTTATATCTTTGCTATTGTGAGTTCGAAATTATAAATTTTTTTTGACCGACGTTTGTGTGTTTTAACGACCGCATAGAACGCTTCGTCAATAAGCTTTGGGGATACTGGCATATACCCAAAGATTTTGGAAATGCCTTTACGTGGTGGCAAAAAGAGTCAAGCCGTCATTTATGAAACTTTCTTCATGTTTCTTCATGACAAAGGACTTTATTCATGTTTCTTCTATATGTCCACCTATGAAATGATTATTTTCAAGCACATTCAAAAGATATAAACTAGCTCATAGCATTTCACTCTTGATGACATTAAGATCCTGGATTTTTCCTCAATAGTGAGGTGGGAGATGTATTATTGGACATCGAAGAGATTGAGCCGAACAAAAACAAAGAAGATAACCCAAATGGAGGGTGTTAAACTGAGGAATGATACAAAATTTCAATGTGTGAAGAAGGATTGTGAAGAAGATATATTCTTTTGGATAGTTTATTATTGAATTTTTCCCTCGTCTTGTCTTATATATTGGATTTCAATATCCCATGATCAATATAAACATTGCAAGGTATATTTAGTTTGTATTTTTTTGTTATTTTTGTGTTTACATAGATCATTAGATTTTCAATTAAGGATTTTCGCGGTTTAGCCACATTAATGAAGTCTCAACCCATCGACTTATCCAACATGGCTCTCTAGTGACAAGGTCCAAAATCTTTTCAAAAAGCATGAGGTCGGGGTCCAAAAAATATAGGATTTTTTGTCATTCTTGTTGAACAAAAATTTATGGCTAATTTCTGTTGTAAATTAGTTGTTAAGGGAGGATAAGGGATTTCTATAATTTTTGCATTTAAAATATATCACCCAGATGAAAAATTAGACAAGTGAAGAATCTATTAATTGTAAATAACAGTTGTCTCTCTTTCTTTAGGTAGTATTCAGTTTTCATATTACTATAGATAATTAAAAAAATTTCTATCAGATTTTAACAATGCCAAATCCGTATAATAATGTAAATACATATCATAATCAAATAATTGATGAAATTAAATGGTAATGAAGTCAAAAGATAGAGTAATTAAATTTCACCACAATCAAATTTTGATAATTTATGATTATATTATCATTTTCCATCCATGATTTCAGAAAACATAAATATTACTAAAAAAATTAATTCAATATAATGGAAAATCATTTCAAAACAAGGACACAAGGGTTCCAAATGAGCCTAGGTATGACTTAAGGAAGAGAACCAATTCCAAAGAAAAACAAAATAGCATGCTTCTCTTTATTAAAAAATTTAAGAAATTGTCCATTCATGAAAAGAATGAAGAAGATCTCTCTAAGAAAAGAAGAGAGAGAGAGAGAGTAGATCTAAGCATGGATGAAGTTACAATCTGAAAGTCCCAATAGGGTGGTGGTTTAACCTAAGAGGGGGGGGGTGAATTAGGTTATATGTTAATTTTAATTCCTCACCAAATGAAACATAATCCTCTCACCCCTCAAATGGGTGAAGGACAATGTTCAAATACAAGGGTTTAGATTTGCCCCCTATGGCAAACCTAACACTCACCTTTACCTGTCCCTACGACACTACCCTCTAGGCCTCGACCTCCTCGGCTCCCGGACGCCCTGACTCCCTCAGGCGGATCTCCACACGATAGCTCGTCCCTTCATGCCTTATCGTGCCTCTTCCGCTAGTACCGTTGACCACCGACAAATTGAGACCTCGTCTTCCAGCTTCACTTGGTCTTCTTGCCCCCGACGTCTTGACTCCTTCTCGTCTCAACGAATGAGACGCTCCAGTCCTCTGAATGTGTGAATGCAATGGTATGGTAATCTAAATGCAGCTAGCTATATGAGATGACAATTGCAAATCAGTGAGGCTGAAATCACGAATACGCGAGACCCACAATACACTAACTTATGGAGTTGATTCTTTGACCTAGGGTTGACTTTTACCTTAGGGTTGACTTTTACCTTAGGGTTGACTTTGACCTAGAGTTGACTTTCTAACTTCTATTGACTATGGGTTAACTTCTGAGCTAAAGTTGACTTCTGATTAAGGATGGCTGACTTTGTTTGTTAAGGGTTAACCTTTATGCTAAAGTTGACTTTCTGTATGAGGTTGACTTCTGACCTGAATTGACTTTCTATCAAAGATTGACTTTCTATCTAAAGTTGTCTTTCTGTTGACTTGACCTAAGGTTGACTTCTGACTGAATAGGTTGACTTCTGACCTCTCAAGGTTGACTTATGACTGAATAGGTTGACTTTTGACCACTCAAGGTTGACTTGACCTAAGGTTGACTTTTTGTCTAAAGTTGACTTTCTGTTGACTTGACCTAAGGTTGACTTCTGACTGAATAGGTTGACTTTTGACCACTCAAGGTTGACTATGTGAACAATCACAGTAGATCACAACAAATAGATAGATCACAACAAATAGTAATAGATTATCAAGAAGTAAATTCAGTAACAAATAATTGTAAGACATAATAAACTTTAATTCCTTATCAACGATACTATATTCAATGAACATATCAAGATTATCCCTACAAATAAGATGAAACTTAAAAGCTGGTTTAGTGAGAGTAAGTTCAGCGTAAATTAACTGAGGAAGTAAACAAATGGGGTAGAGAGCATACCACTCTTCCTTGACTTTCAATCTTGACCAGCAAGGTAGGCTTAGATGACTCGATAGAAAATGAACTAAGGATAAACTGTAATTCACTGTACCTCTGTTGATCTCAGTTTGACAGTGATATCAGTATATCCAAATAAACTTGCAGGTTAATGAAATTGTAATTAACTTAAACAACTTGACTATTAACTACAACACACTTCTTTTGTGATTGTACTGAATTAAGGCTAACAACAAGACTACATTGAAATAAACTAATGTCAGAAATAAATACTGAACGGATTTATTCTATATGAACTTACTGTGGAGAGAACTAATATAATCAGTGAATGATAACCGAAGTTAAAAACACCGTGAATTACAGAAACTCAGATAGATAATGTAGAGACTTTGAAGATTTTTTCTGAGACACAAAACCAACAAATTGTAGAAACTAACTATTATAGGAGGCACTTAATTCAAGAGGCAGAATAGATCTGTGATAAAATAGATAGAATAAAACCGAAGTCTTGTGATCCACTGAGAGGATGACTGTAAACGTCAGACCTGTCAATCACCGTAAGACTGTAGAAATGTTGTTGACTGAGGACCTAGTTTAGGTACGATAAGAAATACACCTTCTATAAGCCTGTGAAATCCCCACACAATTAAATTTAACACTGTACAGAGATTAGGAAAACCAATTTAGTATAAAAAATAAAAGACTATGAATATATTTTCCCGTGGACTACAGAAATCAATAATCTAACTAATATATATATATATATATATATATATATATATATATATATTTCAATGTATAGAATTTTATGTTAACTGACTACAGATAGAGTGAATATCCTGATAAAAGAACAAAAAGTATATATAAACACTTAAGAATTACTTATAATTAGCTCAACTAACTCGTAAATCTATCATCATATGCACTATTTCACGAGTTAATTATCATATGTCATCAGTACATCAAAGAAGAAATGTCATACATTATTTTTGATTCCCTTGATTGCAGGAACTTACAAGCATAAGAATGGAAGCAAAATCATCTAAAATAGAGGAGTAGAAGGCTAATGGGCTGTCCAGGGCATCTTGAGGGAAGCCCAGTCAAAGAAGAATCGGTGGAGCCCAGTCAATGCATCTCTCCTCGCAGGGGTTTAAAAGGAAGGAGAGCTGCAGCTTTTCGGCTTCTTCTTCCTCAAACATTCTCTCTCCTAGGGTTGGTTGTTTTACAAATGCTTTTCGCCGGTTTCTTTCTTGATGGGGATGATGTAATGTGGATGAAGTTGAAGGTAGTGGTTTTTGTTTTCTTCTCTTTTCTTTTATGAGATCCATCTCTTTTTCCCGTCGCCACTTCCCTCTATCTCTCGTGAAATCTTCTCTCTTTTCTTGCATAATCGCGTTGCCTCTTTCTTCTTCGTTTTTCTCGCGATCTCGTTTTCTCTCTTTCCCTTGCATTCATAGTCTTCATCGCTCTCCTCTTAATCCTTCTTTTCTTTCTCTCTTTCCCCTCTCACGCTTCCGCACAATTTCTCTAAACTCCTCTGGCGTTCATCTTCTCTTTCTCTATTTCTCTCGCAATCCAACCTTCTCTCTCCATACATTCTCTCTCCTAATTTCCGTCCTCCCTCTCTGCGTTGACCACCAGCGTGCCCTCCTCTCCGTCTCTTCAAATCTGTCTCTCAATGTCTCTATTTATCCCCTTCTTCTGCGCAACCACCATTGCACTTGCTTATCTCCCCCCTCTCTATCAACCCTTCGCGTTTCTACTCCCAACTTTCTTGCAACCGAACATCTTCTCTTTCTAATTTCTCGTGTATTCTCTCTCTTTCTCCGATTTGCTCCCCCTCTCTTCAGTTTCCTCTCAAAGTACTTCTATATCTTTGTCGCTTTTGTATCTTGCATCCTCTCGCTTCCCCGCCGTTTCAAATCCTCTCCAACCTTTTCTCTCAATTTTCCTCTCCCCCTCGCTCTCATTCTCTCTCCCTTTCTCTCCATCTCCCCCGAAATCTCTTCTTCTGCTACTGCTGTCTCGCCCTTCTCATTTCGCTCTCTATCTATTTATTATTCTTCTTCCCGCAATTTCGTTTACCTTTCTCTCACTTTTTTTATCGCGACCATCCCCGGATTTCTCCCAGCTCATCACCTTCTTTCATTACGCTCAGGTCCTTCTCTTCCGCCTATCTGGCTTCCTCACGTCTCCTCTCTCTCTCTCTCTCTCTCTCTCTCTCTCTCTCTATCTGTCTCTTTTCCGATAGTTTGTCTCTCACGCCGTCTGATGCTTTTTCGCCTCATTTTCTAACATTCTCTTCCATTTCCGTCCTCTTCCAGCATATCGAGGCTATTTGCATCCGTCGTCCTTGCTTCTCTTTCTCTTCTCTCTCTTTCTCCATATTCTGTTCACTCTTTCCCTCAATTCTTTTGTTTTCTATCATTTCCGATCCTTCTCTCTCGTAATCGTATTTCTCTCTCTAGTTCCGTTTTTCCTCTCTCACAGAATCTCTCTCACTCCCTCACGTATCCTCTCCTCTTTTTCACCTTTTCGTTCGTCTTCCTCCATTTCTTTCTCTCGAAATCTCGTCCAGTGCTTCCAGTATTTCCTCTCTCTAATTTCGATTCTCTCTCTCTTCCTTTCTCGTGACCGCACGCCACCCTCTCTTATTTCTCTCTCATCCTTTCTCTCTCCCCATCTTACGTTTTTCCCTCTCTCTCCTCCTTCACTCTCTTTTGCTCACACCATCCCTTCTCTACTTTTCTTTCCCTTTCTCTTCCCTTTTTTTTCGTCTACGGTTATTATATCTCCTATTACATCACTCTGCATAAAATTTAGCCTAGTTTTAATATCCTTTAATTTGCGCGTATTCTAATTATTCTTCTAATTAATACATCCCAGTAATTTTGGTTATTCTCCTTTCTTCCCACCTACATTGATATTTTCTCGCCTTAAAGTCCCTGTGGATCGACCTAGGAAACCTATACATCCCAATTCTCCCATTTGCGTCCTAGTTTCCTAGTTATAAAGAGTAAGTTTGTTAGGCTTAAAAACACGACGACTTTGAGCTTATTATATCCGTAATATAGAATGATTCACTTAAGTAACAGAAGATATATATATATATATTCTAAATAGAACGTGATTGACAATCAGGTAATTTTTCAATTAAGGAAACCGTAACCGGAAATCAAGCAATACAACACACAACACCGGTAGATTGGACAAAAACGATTTGAAGTCTCTAAAATTTTCTTATCGATGGATAAAATCGAATTAACCTGTACTATTTAGTTAGACTACAATCCAGATGAGGTTATCGACTCAACAAAGAAGAGAGTTTTACAGTGACGAAAAACTGGGAGTTTAGAAATCGAAATCACAACGGAAAAACAAAAGAACCACACCGAAACTTGAAAAGCAAACATGAAACTAGAAATCAAAATAGAAATGAGAAATGTTCTAAATGATTGGATTTAGAAAATTGAGAAATCAGAAATTTAAATCACTCTGAACTTCGAACAAAACGAGAAACTCAAAAACTGCCTAACAAGAGATTTTGCAGACGATTTCGGTGATTTCCGGCAAGTGTGGTCGCGGAAGAGAGAATGTGATCGTCAGATGCTCGTTCACAGAAGCTGAAGAACTTGATCGCTTCATGAAGGTCCTTTGAGATTGATCGCACAGGAGAGAACCTCGGATTTGCCCTTTTCTTTTGCTTTTTCGTCGCTGAGAAAACAATGTTAACCCTAGAAAATGAGAGCCCGACCCTTTTTAAGGTGAGTCGATGATTTTCTATATTTACAATAATACCCTACATAACTACCTGTGTGAAATGAGATTACATATATACTGAGCCTATATATATACTAAGCTTATATATATATTGTTCCTATATATATACTCATCTTATATATATACTGATCCTATATATATACTCAGCTTATCTATATATTATAGTTATGATAATACCCTAAATAACTATCTATATGAAATGAGCTTACATATATACTTAGCGTATATATATACTCAGCCTATATATATACTGAGCTTATATATATATACTGAGCTTATATATATACTGATCCTATATATATTACTGAGCCTATATATATATATACATATCTATATATACTGGCAGTAATAATATAAAATTAACTACGTTTATTCATGATGTACTTTGGAATGTAACTATATATATATATGCATCTATAAATGAAACTATATAACTGGATATGCATGATAGAACACCAAAAGAAGCATGTGAAGATAGTGACTGCATGAGGCAGTAAATTCCTGAAAAAGGATAAATCTTCATGGACACATTAGTAGGTTAGTGGAAAAGAATCAATGGAGACATAATGTATTAATGATTAAAATTAATAACATACAAGAAACAAGATAACAATTCACGATGGAATGCTTATATCAAAACTAGTGCTCTAACACAATCAAGGAGTCAAGCCACGAATTCAAGCCATAACTACCCACTACTTGAAGCAAGACATCCACAACTTTGGAGAATATGAATATTATTGCTGATTTCTATCAATCGAACAAGTACCACGCTTGTAACCACCACAACCGCCGAGACTATCATGAGATCAACATTATTCCACGTCTCATCCTTCTACAAATATTGGAACATTGAAGACACATGAAGCAACCCACAAAAAGATGTTGTAACTACCAATAAATACGTGTAACTACCCTCGATGTATCTCTTCACTCTAACTTCTCTCTTCTCTTCATCCTATAAAAGGGGCAATTCTAAAACAATCACACATGTTGTTTGAATGAAATTGGTTTCCTTAATTGGAGATTTGTGTACTGTGTTCTTTGTGTGTTCCCTTCTCTCTCCCGCCTCTCTCAAATCCGAGTTCTATCCTCCTCATCTATTCTCCCTCCTTGTTGTCCCTTTCATCCATCTCAAAGTAAAGGAGCAATTCAAGGATAATCCAGATCTTTTGGTGAGTCCAAGGGCATTGGCTTCAAGTCTAATCCAAGGTACTCATCCTCTAAACTATTATAGTGATCAAGAGTTTGAATCCTATATCAATAAGTCCAACTTAGATTGGTTAGTAATATCACTTCTCAATCTTATAAATACTATCCGAAGTAATATTGAGATAAATCCTAATCCGCAGTGGTATATTCCCTAGATCTTCTTGCATATTGTAGGATTGATTTAGAGTTTTATCACTTTGTAAATTCATCATAGAATCATTCATCCCTCGTTCATAACCATCTTATTGACATTCATCATCATTGAAATTTTCAAATCATCCTACATCACAATACATGTGACATATGCATATGACGTGTATCTTGAACACTTCAGTGCATTTGTTTTAGCATCCATATTAATTATATTTTTCATTGTTAACTAAATTGATTAACCCATGATTACATCACTACGAATTCTATAATTTCTATAAATATCTTTCAAATTTTGATTTTTTTGTCATGATTAGTCAACATTCATATCTTTCAGTTTAGTTATTAAATATTTTATTGGTAGGACGTATGTGACGTAAGGTGATTGAATTATTTAATATTTTTTTATCTTTATTTTATAATCCATGACAGTTACATTTTTAAGATATATTTAATTGAGGTATTTTCACGAAGCAAACGCCGTCGCTCATTTTGTATGTGTTCCTTCATGTCCGAGCAAATTCCTGCTTGTTGACGAACGCTTTTGCACATCCCTAGTCCCCCTCTTGTTTCTCACGACATCCGTGGCTTGTCGCCCAGAGGGGCAAACAGAATGGGCCGGGCCCACGCCGCCAGAGAGTTAATGGGCTGCCAGAGATGGGAGTTGCAACTTGCAGCGATGAGTTCACGTGGCTGGAGGGGACCGACTGGTAAAGATGAGCTGGCCGTGCGCCACCAAAGGGCTCCAAATTAACCGGACCTGATCCGAGCCGCCCACCTATTAATTCCTCTTTCACATGCTTTATTCAATTTTGGGTCCTTTCAGCGGTAAACTGGAGTCCGGGCGGGCCCGTTTCGGAGTAGCGGCATCCGCATTTACCCTGTTGCCGCAAGGCCCAGCAATTAATAGATATTCCTCATCCGCAAAGTTAGGTCAGAAGACCTCCGCTGCATCTCCACCGTTCATCTTATCCTTCGCGTGTAATCACCATTCACCTTTGACTTACCGATTTCTTATCCTTCGTTGAACCTACGTCAATTAAATGTTGACGTCGAGGGCCTGCGTAGGAGGCCGACGGTTGCCGAACTTTGACTTTTGATAACGTTGACCTTTGGCGTTTGAAGCAGCGGCGACTACGACAACTGGGCGATCTCTCGGCAGAGGGCCCACTCCGACTGAGCGGTGGGTACGATTGTTGGCTGAACAGCCGTTCGAAGAGGAAACGTGAAAGAAACATGGCAGAGATAGAGAGAGAGAGAGAGCGAGGCACACGAGGATTTCGGGGTTGAGCAGCCTTACCAACCAGAGTGGACCATGTCATTTAAGTTTTAGCCGCGTTCTCTCTCTCTTCCTAAACGACGGACGGAGCAGAGGGCCACATCTATCGTGCATGAGAACAGTGCGGTCACATGATTATATCATTTCTCGGAATCAAATTAATAAACAGCGAGGAGAACGACTGCGGAGAAATCGGGCGAAGAAAATATTAGTTTAATGATCAAGGCATCGGAAAAGGCATGACCAAATGGGAAACCCGACTCGCAAGGGTCTGCCTCATTTCCTAAGAACGAAAGCAAAGAAAAATGGATCGGCTCTCACTTCGGTTTGACCAGTCATTTCCCGGCTTTCTCCGGTTGCTCCCCGGTATCTTCCTTGTTCCTCTTCATCGAGGAGACGCGGCCGTCGGTGCCGGCGAGCATTCCGTACTTGTCCCTGCGAGTGAAATTAGTGCACTCGAACCCTAGGGTTCCAGCCAGCACCCGCTGGATGTAGTTGGCCACTTCAATGGCAGATTTGCCGCCGGCGCAAGTGAGCTCGATGGGGAGCTGGTTCATGAACGTGATCTCGTAGGTAGGCCTTGGGTTCATGAAGAAGAAGTAGGGATCCAACAGCTTGTGCCCCCTCACCGTCGTCCCGTGGAACATGCTCTGCTTGGTGTTGATCGCCACGGGGACTATCCTATCAGTCAGCTCCGCGAACAGCGCGCTGAACCGGAGGAGAAACGGTTCCCGGCACGTCGTACCCTCCGGGCAGATAACCAGATCGCCTTCTTCGAGAAGTCTGCGGATGTTGGCGGCGTCCTTGTCGCGCTCTCTCGAGAGCGCAACGGCTTTGATGGGGGAGATGAGCTCGGAGAACTTGCTGATGCTGTAGGTGACGCAGCTGATCTTCCGCCCGAGCGCGACGGCCGTGACGACGGGATCGAGCACGGAGCGGTGGTTGCAGACGAAGAGCACGCCGGGATGCCCCTTCTGCGGCGGCGACGGCGGGGTGCCCTTGATGACGAGCTTGATGCCCATAATCTTGTAGTTGTAGTAAACGATGCGCTCCGGCAGCGGAATATTGAAGTAGACGCGGACGAGAGCCAGAGCGAACCCGACGGGCATCCAGAGGAACGTCATTAGTGCAACCAACGGCGTCGGCCGCTGCACCAGCCGCCCGTCGTGGAGGATCACCGGGCTGAGCAAATCGCTCCGCGGTACCGCTCTCCATTTCCCAGCCGGCACCACGTACCCCTCCTGAAAGCAGAAACAGCGATGATTACATAAATGCATTCTCTCTCTAGCGTAAGTCTGTGCGGTATATCTATCTCGTTCTCGGAGATTCCTACTTCCGGCAGGCATTAAATCGGACACATGCTCCTGCTCGCAGAGAAATGAAGGTTGTCCTCCTGCACCGTCGCAGCTGTAGCGCGTCCATTGAATAGAAAAGCCGCCGGCGAGGTTCGCGATAGGGCAGAGACAGAGGTGGTAGACTCAGAAAGAGAACGCAAAGCTACTGTCTACTGGATTTTGCGTGAAGGAGCAAGATAGAGAGAGAGACAGGATAAAGACCAGACCTTGCAAATGGACATGAAGTCGAAGTCGGTCTCTCGGTCGCCTAGTCCCACTTCCGGGAGGTTGTCCCCGAGTTCTTTTCTAAGCACCTTGGCCTTGGACTCTCCGACGAGGATGCCCGGCGACTTGACTAGCCCGGTGGCGCGCCCAGACTTAGTGACGTGGATCTCCGTCCCGAGAACTTCATCCGCGCCGAGAAAATTCTTCACGAACGGCTCGACCATTATCCGGGGACTGGCCGTGACGATGATCCGCCGCCCGAAGGCGTTGAAAACGCGCCATCCCTCGGGATGAACGTCCTCGGAGTAGAACCTCGGCAGCACAGAGCGGGCCGCCGTCTCTATGTCGCGAACTTTGAGACCCGCGAAGGAGACGAATATGAGCATCTGCACTGCTACTGACTCAGAGAAGCAGAGGTAGACGAGGATGACGAGCGGGAAAGTGACGAGAAGCAGCAGTGCGCGGAGGACACTGCCCGCTTCGAGCGCGACCAGCATGTAGTAGGGGAAGGCGCTGCGGGAGATGAGCAGCGTGCCGTCTAGATCTGCGGCTACCGTCTGGGTGGATCTCCCCTCGGAGCTGCACATCTCTACCGGTTTGAATCCGTGGATCGCCCCCATCTCTCCCCTCCCGCGTCCCCGCTCCTTCCTCTATCAAACATGCACGACCGTGTCCTCCCCTTCCATGTATATATATACACGTAAATTCCTGGTACCCATCTTGCCTAATTCATCGAGTTCAACCCACCCGTTAGCTTCGGAGAGAGGGAGGTGAAAGTTGAAAAGCCCCGGACACATCACTCGCGTGGGGGTAAACGAGAAAGGAATGGTTGTTGGGCCAGAATCTGATGGACTGGCTTCCCTATCGCGCCTCACCCTGATCCCTCCGCGGGGCCCACGACGGGATTCATTACGGGGTAGGTGGTCTGGAGACGCCAGAGTTGTTGAGAGTTTAAGTTTGCCTCTATTTTCATTCAATAGCCATACTGCGTGGGACCCCCTACTTTATTGGGCTCCCATCTTTTATTAGTTAATATGAACCTTCTCTTTTTAGCCCAATTCATGAATCGTGGCGGGTGGGCTCATTATCTTACGTACAAGTCTTTGACCGTTACGAAGCCCGGCGCTCGATTCGAACACGGATAAGGAATCTTCTTCCTCCGGGATCCCGTCTGGGCCGAACAATCATTGTTTTGGGCCGGCCCAACTACGTTATGTCATCACAGGTGTCTATTATATCACATGGCATGAATGTCGTGTCGCTGTCTGGGCCTCCCACGAAAGCTTATCCTCTCGCTTTCCGATGAATGTTTGCGTATAAATACAGCTTCACTCCCACAAAAACAGATCGGACGGCGGAGAGGCATTAGGATTACCGAGTTCAGTCTCTCTGCCAGCTGTCCAAATTTTTTCCTTTGCAGAGTGGTGGGGCATGTCACATTGTACTCAACCCGCAAGGTCTCCGAGATATTGAGACTCTGATCGTGAGAGAGAGAGAGAGGACCATCGAACGGCTCAGAGATGAGATAACGATTGTTCACGAATGAGAGAGAGCAGAGTGGATAAGAAAAACAGGGGAGAAAAGATAGTACAAGCAACAGTTGTTCACAGCCAATACACATCCACATGAACATGAAAGAACAGGAGCGCCCATGTCGCTTCGAACACTCCTCTTCTTCTAGGACCTGGACTTAAACGGGATAGCCCTGATGACGATCTGGTGGTAGATGGCCGCCAGCCCAGCTCCAATTAAAGGGCCGACCCAGAAAATCCACTGCACGAATAACAGAGGGAATTTCAGTCAAAAGGAAAGATTCTAGATAGAGAGAAAATAAGCGAGCAAAAGAGAGGGGCTCACGTGGTCATTCCATCCTCGCTCCTTGTTGTAGATGATGGCCGCACCCAAACTCCTCGCCGGATTGATGCCGGTTCCGGTGATGGGGATGGTGGCCAGATGAACCAAGAACACCGCGAAGCCGATGGGCAGCGGCGCCAGCACCGGAACATGGGAGTCGCGTGCGTTGCGCTTCGCATCGGTGGCGGAGAAGACGGTGTACACGAGGACGAAAGTGCCGATAATCTCCGCTCCGAGTCCGCTGCCTTTGGTGTAGCCGCCGTTGACGACGTTCGCGCCGCCGCCGAGCATCTGGTACTCTGATTTCTGGAAGCCCTTCACGACTCCTGCGCCGCAGATGGCGCCGAGACATTGCATCACGATGTAGAAGACCGCCCTAGTCAACGACAGCTTCCTCGCCAGCAGCAGGCCGAAAGTTACCGCTGGATTTATGTGCCCGCCTGCAACAAAGATCAAACGATGAACCTCCTCCAATCATCTTCTGCTGCTGCAATTAAAAGAGGAACCCTGGAACAGTGACGCACCGGAGATTCCAGCAGTACAGTAGACAAGGGCGAAGATGGTGCCACCAAAAGCCCAGGCTATGCCCTGGGTGCCCACCGTCTTACAAGGCGACCCTCTCTGAACCCCCATCACTGTGAGGATAGTTATGTAGAGGAAGAGGAAGGTGGCCATGAACTCTGCGATGCCCGCTCTGTAAAAGGACCATGACTTGAGCTCTCCGGGCTCGAACAGCGGTGCCGGAGGCGGCTCCACGTAGTCCTTGTCTTGCGCCGCCGTGCCTATCGGCTGCCTCTCGTCGAACTTGTTCGCCCCCAGTCTCACGTCCTCTTCCTTTCCCTCGGCCATCTCTCGTCTCTCTTGCTCTCAGTTTCTCTGAGTCAGCTTTCTCTGGCACGCAGTCTAATCCGAACACACCTGCCGTTTTAAATAGCGAGGTCGAGAGTGCCACGTAGAAGGAAAATATTCTTTCTTCCTTTAGTTTTTTTTTTTTAAAGACGCGACAAGTCCAGCGTGATACCGTCACCCCCCCTCCAACGCTTGTTTTCTTACTTTTGTATTGCCGGCAGGAGATAAGGTAACCGTAGCTTCAGTGGCCGTAGTCCGTGGGGACCGCTGAGTCGACCGTTCGCGCGATGCCAGGTGCGCCAGAATTATTGCACCACGTGCTGGGACCACATGCTTACACGTAACGGCAGCACAGTCATAATCCGCTACAAAGTTCCACGTCGTAAACGCCGTTACCGCCAGATCGGGTCGCTACCGGGGGGGAGGATGTTATTGAAATACTGTACGCTCAGAAAAGGACGAGGAACTCCGAAGCTAGCGATAGTGACAGCTCGGACAAGAGACTCCGTGGACTTAACGGCGGCCACGTGACTTCGCCGTCAGACCTTCACGCTCGGGCGTCAGGCCGGTGGGAGTTGGCCCCGTCGGACAGGCCATGTTGTTATCGAAGAAGCGTCGATTAGTGGGCCACTGGATAGATGACACGTAGAGATGATTGTCATTCCAATCTGCTTTCACCTCCGGGGGATATTTTATGGGGAGGAATGGAGGATTAGCGTGACACGGCTGCTCGCCGCCGTCCACGGGTTGTTTGGTCGGCGCCGTCGCGTCGCCGGCGAAGAATTTACAGCCACAGGAGAGCAGGGCGGGCGATGATAAGGGGACATTAGCTACGCAATGGTCGGCTCATGCCGGACAGATGATTGATGTGGCCCCTCAGCGGAAGGGTTGCTGTGGAGAATGGACTTCGGCCGCTTATCGAACATTGAGAGAGAGAGAGAGAGAGAGAGAGAGAGAGAGAGAGAGAGAGAGAGAGAGAGAGAGAGAGAGAGAGAGAGAGAGAGAGAGAGAGAGAGAGAGAGAGAGAACTTAATTGAGTAATTGATTAGATTTTAACAATTGGTGAAAAAAATCACAAATCAAGGTCCCTTGAAAATTTCATCTAAACTCTCATTTCTTCTCTTTCTCTCTTGTAAAGAGCATTGAAGACAAGGTCCAATTATTTGTTAATTGTGTGGATATCACTAGAGGTTAGACATGAACAACTTCAAAAACTTATTCAATAAACTCATATAAGTATAGATTTTGATCTATACTAGACAATATGATTATTAATTATTTGCGCCTTGATATTTTGAATGTTTGATTCAATGCCTTCCATTATGCTTGATGTTTCATTAAAAATTTGAGGGATAATAGAGTCTCAGATCGCAACATTAATGAAATATCCAAGGAATGAAACATTAGTGGTCATATAGTAACACTAAAACAATAAATAAATATTTTTTTTCTTTCTTTAGTACTAATGTGTTCATCCTCTTTAGTACTAAATCAAGATATCATTTAAATATATATTGAAAATTTACCAAAGCGCAAGCGCAACACATGGACTAATGATTTTCCTCACAAGTCCCTTTTTTAACATCTGTATCACTTGATCTTTCGAGATATCAATTGATTTTTTAAAAGTACATATTTTGAGATGTTCTTCTTTTCTTGGTGTATATAGTTGCCTTGGCACCATAAAAGACAATGTTTCATCGCAATCTTCATCGATAACATGCACTCGATACTCTTCATTTTCTTCAACCGGAACTTCTTCATCACCTTTAACCGCATCTACAAAATTTAACATCTCCTTGTAGGACACATGTTAGATTTTTGGCCCTCTACATTACAATGAGAACATTCTACGATTGTAATGTAAGCAAAAGGTGATGCAGAACCAGGGGGATAAACCCTATCGCGCACCGAACTACTAGGGGTGAGTCTAGGGAAGGGGGAACCCTAGTGTGAGCTACTATGATGTAATGACCTAATAGTGCCAACATGCAAATACCTTCCCGCACGTCGCCTTCGGAGCTCTTGGAGTGCGCCAAGTAGTGTCAATTCGTGAGACCTCCGACCCACGTCCACGCAGGCGGGGAGCCTCAGGTCGTTGATGGGGAGCTCGCCAATCAACCCGAAGGATTGGACCATGACCTCAATCCACTCGGGTCGTCTAGTCACTCGTCCTAGACTATATTCCGACGGCGGAGGAAGCAGATGCGGGAAATAATGAAAGAGATATAGTAATTCAAAGTAGGAGAGAGGATGCGTGCCTAACCTGCGGGGCACAAGCCCGGTCGGTCGGGACGGGGGGAAGCGGTTCATACGCGGCACACACGGACATCAGAAGATGGACTGAATTGTTGAGGTCGAGGTCGCAACGGAGCCCGACATGGGTAGGAAGAGGATGATCACCGGCGGATCGCGCGGGCGTTCGGGCAGAGCGCGGGGAAAGGACTAGGGCCACGCAGGCAAACAACGGGCGTGCAGGCGCTAGCCGAGAGGCGCGTGCGGACGTAGAAAGATAGGAGGACGGGGCATTCAGGACTAATTGGCGGGGAGTGGTCAGCAGGAGGGTTGACAGGGCATGTTCGGCAGGAGGTCGGGGTGGTCAACTGGATTCGGTCAACGGGATTGCGCGCACAATGCATACCTGAGAGGCTCGCGAAAGGGCTCACAAGAGCCGCAAGAAGGTCACCGCGCACGCTCGGAGTGCGGTCAATGTGGGCCATCGAGCGAGGCAGACGAGTGCAGGGAAGGGGAGAGTTGGTGGGTGCCTAGGCGAGTTCGACAAGGTGGAGTGGGGCAAATGTTTCGCTCGACGACGATGAGTGGGCTGGGTGAGAGGGAAGAAGTTGAGGGAGAGGAGGTGAATTTGGTGGAGTGAGGAAGAATTTCCGGCATAACGTTGGGTGACTTTCTCTAGGGACGAATGGTTTTGTCAAGTCGATGAGAAACTCGCAAGGACGCCGTGAGTTTCCTGCAGGGCGATGACAGAATAATCGCTAGGCATCAGATCGAATTCAGAGAGAATTGAGGGGGACGGGGAGTCGGAATGTGTCTCTGGTTGGATGGGGCGTGAATGGGGATTCGGAAGGGGATTTCGGGAGGGAGGTCAGGCGACTTAACTCGGTAAGTGGGCACAAATGGTGAATTCGGGGCGATGGGATAGGGAGGGCGAGGCGACCTGATGGGGTTGGTGACTGGGTGCACACGAGCGTGCGGCAAGTTCGCGCGAGTCAAATTGGGGCGTTGTTTCGGGGAAGATAGTCAATAGAGTGGGGAATTCGAGATGGCAAGGGGGAGGGAAGGGGAGTGCGATAGCATAAATTCAGCAATATTCAGTGGGGGAACCGAATTCGCGGAACAGGAAGGAAAAGGCATCGAAGTGAGGGTGCGAGGATTTCGGCGATGGAATTGTGGAAAGATGGGAGTCAGGTCGGGTTGACCGAGATGGCGTAAGGGGAGTTGTCGTGACCTCGTGACGAGGAGGGGTCCGACGGGAAAGAGAGGGAGAGGGACGGTGGTGGCGTACAACCCCCATCGCCACCAAGGCATGACACTACGGCGCCGGAGGGGCCGACACCCGCGCGCGTCCAGCCCCCTCGACAAGCGAAGATGAAGGATGCCGATTTCCACTACACCAAGTGAGGACTTCATCTCGCCACGACACATCTCACAAGGCTCGCGCGCGCGTGGAATTATCTATTCTATCTTTTTATTATGAACTTTCTTAGCCCGCACGTGTTTAAGCGGGCCCTTGCATATTTTTTTCTTTCTCTTTTAGGCCTCCAGGTGGGTTCCCCCCTTTTCGGGATCCCATTCGTGAAGCCCTTTCCCTTTGTGAACCTTTAATTTTCTATGAGCATGTTTAGGTGCGAGTTGTGGGCCTCAAGTGGGCCATTTCCTCTCTCGGCCCATTATAGGCTCTATAAGAGGGGAAGGGACCCCCCCACAAACCCTAGCCGTCATTTGAAGAAAGAAAGGAGTGAACTCCCTCTCAAGTGGCTGCTCAAGGAAGATCGGGGAAGAAGACCAACCGCCGCCACCGCCGCGGCGCCCGCCACCAAGACCGCCGCCTCTTCTTGCCCCAATCACGTGCTACCCACGCGAGTCCTCGTTCCCAAGCCACCGCCTCCGCTCAGGTTCGCTGTGCCGCCTCAGCCCCTCTCCAGCTCTACCTCCTCTCCCTCATCGCCACCAACATCTCTAACTTCCCCCTCTCTCTCTGCTCTTCCATCCGTGAAGGCACTCACTCTGCCCCCCCCCCCCTTGCTGTGTTTTCCCCGCCGACTTCCATCCCTCTCCCAACCTCCCGACTCCCCCTCAATTTCCGATTGCCTCCCCACGCCCTTCCTTCCCGCGCCCTCCTTCCCGTGCGCCTCTCGTCTCTCGATTTTCCCAGTATTCCTCTCTCTTTCTCCTACTCCTCTCGAATCATGATTTATCACCCCCCGGTTACCCTCCATCTTCCTGAATTCACGATTAATACCGCCAACCCCAATTCCGACGCCCATCGGATTCCCCTTCAGCTAAGCTTCCTCCCCTTCCCCGCCTCGATCGCCTACCCCAACCCCTGCTTCCACCATCGCCCACTCCTTCCTGAATTGTCCGACTCCCCTTCCCCAATCTGACGACCGCCCTGCTTATCCCGTATTCACCCCGCACATTCCTCCATCCTTCTTCATTATCACAAAAATCCCATCACCCCTCTATTCCGTGACCAAAATTCCTCCTCCCCAGAAATACCTCGCTCCAAATTCTATCGTTTCCCCCTCCCATCGCTCTCAGAAATCTTGACGACGCCCAACCCAACTTCTCCATTTTCCCGTGACTCGGGATAGGCCGCGGAGTTCAACTGCCGCGCTGCGGCTATTCCTGTCGCCGCATCGATTCCGCCCACGCACCCAACTTCCCCACTTCCCACTTTGCCTACCCACGCCCGCCACGAATCCGTCGAATTCGTTCACGGACCCTGAATTTGCCAATCATCCCCTCGGCCTTACCTTTTCAGTGGCGCGGTCTTCGTTCTCTAAAATTCCAATCGTAATTGTGACGTGGCCTCCTACCTAAATTCTTCCACGATTCCCGAACGCCCCTCCACAACGAGTCCACTCCTTCACAGAGTATCCACGACGTGACTCCCAGTCGAGCAAGCGAGCGACTCGGCGAGCCACGCCCTCGATCGCCCTTCAGCCGGATTTCAGCTGTGCCCACTCCCCTCCTCTCCCAGACAGTCCACGCCAGATTGGCCTCTGTGTGAATCCGCAAATTACTTGAGCTGCGCATCCCTGTGACCAGTTCGCTTGAGCTTGCCCCGAAGAATTACTTTGCACATCCAGCCGACGCATCGTTATTCAGAGCTGAGACCGCCGCCCTTCCTCGACGATGCCTTCTTCAGTCTACCTTGCCGACCGTCTGTGTCACGTACGAACGACCTCCCTTGTCACGACCGATCGGGCTCGCGCCCCGCAGGTTAGGCACACATCCCTTCTCCTTTACATTGAAGTTCAATATTTTTTTAGTATTTTCTGCACCTGTCTCCAACGCCGTCGGGACTTAACGTATGACGAGTGATTATACGACTCGATAGGATTGAGATCGTGGTCCAATCCGTCGGGTTGATCGTTGAGCTCCCTTCGACGACTCACGGCCCCCTCGCCGTGAGGACGTGGACCGAAAGGATTCCCGGGCTAATACTACTCGGCGTACCCCAGGAGCCACGAAGACGACGACGAGACGATCATCTGTTTGTCGGCATTAGTAGGTCGTACATCATCGTAGATCGCCCTAGGATCTCCCTTTCCTAGTTTCACCCTTAGTAGCACGGTGTGTGATCGGTGTTGCACCCTGGTCCTGCATTAGACGGGGTGCTGGGGGAAATTCGACTGGGAATTTGAGGATAGGGTGGCGCAATGGGGGAGGATGCAGGGAGAAGGGCGCGACGGCGAATCGGGCGTGTGGAAGGGAAAATCGGGACTGCAGAACAGTGGGGAGAAGGTGGGTGTGGAGAAGGAGTTGGGAGAATCGTGGATGCGATGGGGATGGAGAGAAATCTTAGTCTGGTGTAGGGAGGGGGAGAGGGGGTTGCGTAGGTGGATGATGGCGGCACAGGAGGTGGCGGTGGCGACGCAAGGACGGCGGCGACGGTTCAGGAGTGGCGGCGATGGTGCTAGGGCGACGACATCGACTGAATCAACGACAACATAATTCGCGGGATCGAGGCAAGGGGAGGCGGTGGCTTCGGCGGCGGGGCGGCGGCGACACGCGTTCGTGTGGCGGTGGCGGCGGCGGCAGAGGCGACGGTTGGTCTCCTTGCTCGATCTTCCTTGCGCAGCCACTTGAGAGGGAGTTCACTCTTTTTTTTTCTTCAAATGATGGCTAGGGTTTGTGGGGGGGGGATCCCTTCCCCTCTTATAGAGCCCATATTGGGCCGAGAGGGGAAAGGGCCCACTTGAGGCCCACAACCAAAAGCCTAACATGCTCATAGAAAATAAGGTTCACAAAGAAGAGGGGCTTCATCATTAGGATCCCGAAAAGGGAAGAACCCACCTGGAAGCCTAAAAAAGGGGAGAGGAAAATAAGCAAAGGCCCGCTTAAACACATGCGGGCTAAGGAAGTCCATAATAACAAAATAAGGTAGATAGATCCACACGCGCGCGAGCCTAGAGTGTGACGTGTCGTGGCGAGATGAGGTCCTTGCACAATGTAGTGGAAGTCAACATCCTTCGTGTTTGCCTGTCGAGGGGGCTGGACGCGCGCGGGTGTCGGCTCCTCCGGCGCCGTGGTGTCATGCCTTGGTGGCGACGGGGGTTGTACGCCACCAATCCTCCCGGGTTCGGAAGAACTCGACTTCATCGAGTTAGCGGGTGTGTCGGGCAGTGCCTCGAGCAGATCCGGGCGCAGGCGTGGCAAGTCGTCCTCTGTGATCCACACGTCATCCTCTGCCAGGCATCCCTGCCAATGCACAAAAAACCTCCGCGAAGCACCATCCCCTGTAAAGTCAATTATCTCCTGCAATACCTCCTCTACTTGCTCATGCCAATCGGGTGGTAGCACTGGGGGAGTGGACTGTTGGGCAAACTCGCTCTCAAAGAAGGGGCCAGGGTCGGAAGGCTGATCATGTGGTGGTAGAGCTAAATATGCGGCCAAGTCCGTCACGTTGAAGGTCGAGCTGATCCCCCACAAGGGAGTGATGTCGACGATGTAGGCGTTCTCGCCCATGCGGGAAAGGACCCGGAACGGGCCCGCGCTATGAGCATGAAGCTTCGTAGTCGTGCCTGGAGAGTATCTCTCAGGTGTCAACCGAACCATCACCTGGTCTCCCACTTTGAAACTCCGATGATGACAATGCGAGTCGGCAGCCTGCTTGTACGCTGCATTCTGCTGAGTAATCCTATCATGAATGTATTTATGCAACTCACTCACATGATGGGCAAATGCGACACCATACTTAGAGGCTCTAATGTGGGGATCTACTGGCACTAAATCAAGATGTTTGCGAGGTACTATAAAGGGTACCTCTAGAAGAAAACTCAACAAAAGCACAATGTCGCTCTAGGTATCTATATGATAGATACTTACTTGTCTTATACAGATTATGTATCTCGAGTATTAGATACTCGATGTACTTCTCACATCTGCAATGATTTGCAGAGGTTGACAAGTAAGTGAAAGTTGAGAAAGGGCAAGGTAGAATTGAGGATGGGAAACATCATTTCAGAGATTTGCGTAAGAGTTTCTCTTGTGCGGCTAGGGGTTGTGAACCTCAAGCAACCATTCAAAGATTGTTTTTCTTTAGAAGAAAGTCATTATGTTCCCAGCATAGTTAAGAACATCATTTCAGTTTCGTGTTTATATTAGAAAGGAGAAATCCTAACTTGTTGGACATGATGTGATCTATGATGACTTTTTCAAAACTTTTAATATCCCTTTGGGGATATGCGCTTGAAACAACAATGCGTGTCTTTGACATATTACCTAGAAAATCTATAGCTTCTGTTGGGTTCTCAGGTCCATAAATTTTCCAAAATTTTGATCAAAACATCGAATGCAACAGAATATATTGAATCAAATATTCAAAATAATGAAGCACTAAGAATAGATGCTACTATCATCTATTATGTATAAGAAATCATACTTCTAGGGTTCCCTTGAAGGAGTTCTTGAACCTATTTAAGTATCTAGCCTCTAGCAATATCCACATAGTTTATGAATGGTTGGATATGTTAGTTAGACATGAGTTGATGATTTATCTCCTAGATTTATTGATATTATGAAAAATGTTTAAGTTGAGTCAAAATGGTTTGAGGAAGGTATTTGTTTATGATTGTAGGAATCGACGGCTCGAGCAGCAACCTGCATCAGCACTAGAACCCGAACACCTCGAAGAATAAGCTTTATAACTCCATTTTTTAATTTTATTTATATTTTACTATCTCTTTTTACCAAATTTAAATTGATTAAAATTTTAGTTTACTCAATATTCAAAATCATTAACCAATCATTTAATTAATGTCCACCTATTCTCTTTAATTTCAATTTTTATTTAGACTTAATTTTTTCTACTTTTTGTAGTTTAAATCCTATTTTTAAGCTTAGTTCGAAACTAACCTATATCTTAATTTTCTAATTTATTTTCTAATTCTAATGATAGTTATTTTTTTCATTTTTAGGTACCAAAATTAAAAACAAAAACAAAAACCCTAAACCCTTCCCGACCCGTGTTGAGCTCAAAGTTGTCATGTATTTAAGCCCGAAAAACTTACTATTTATAAACTAGGAAACTATGAAGCAAATGGGATAATTGGAATGTATAGGTTTCCTAGGTCAATCCACAGGGACTTTAGGGTGAGAGAATGTCAATGTAGGCGGCAGGAGAGGAGACTCGCTCAGAATCAAGTGGTCATATCAATCAAAAAGGCAATTAGAAGGTATGCAAAATAGATGAATATTACAGTTAGGATAAGACTCGGGAAAGATGATGTGTGAGAAGATGTAATAAAAATAAAAGCACGGAAAGGTAAATTAGAGGAGAGATGGGAAAGTCAGAGATAGAAATGGAGGGAACAAAGAGCTAGAGAGGGGACCTTTTTAGGGTAAATAAATAGAGATAAAGAATGATAAAATAGATTAATAGAAAGGGGCAAAAGCAAGAGAGAGAACACAGAGAGAGACTATTGACTATTGACTGGGGAGAGAGAGAACACCGATGATAGAATCGCAAAGCGAGAGATTGAGGTAGAGAAAAGAGATTGACTATTAACCGAGGAGGGTAGAGAATAGAGAGATAGACAAGATGAGAGCAGCTGAGGAATTAGAGAAGAGAGAGAAAAGTCCAGATGGAAAAGAGAAAAGAAGATGCGGCTGAGAATTATTAACCAAGGGAAAGAAATATTTGACCGTGAGCGAAGAATAAGTGAAAGGAAGCGAGATTGCGAGATAAGGAATATAGAGAGAGAGGCAAAAAAGAAAGAGAGAGGAAGAGAGAGTGTGAGCTATTGAATGAGAGAGGGAGGAGGACGATGAGTGGGAGAGAATTTTGAAGAGAGGACAATAAGAAGAGAGAATGGAACTGGAGAGATCAAGAGGCGGTCGGAAGTAGTGATTGAGGGAGAGCGAGAGGGAGATGAAGCAGAAATGCGGAAGTGTAGATGACGAAATCGGAACGGCTAGGAAGAAAGAGAGAGTGCGTGAGGGAATATTCTAAGGAAGAAGATGAGATCGCGAGAGAGATAGAGAGAGAGAGAGAGAGAGAGAGAGAGAGAGAGAGAGAGAGAGAGAGAGAGAGAGAGAGCAAAGATGAACGCTGGAGAGGTGTGGGGAGATTGTGAGGAATAGGAAGAGACGAGGAGGAGAGATGAAGGGAGAGTTTGGAAATGATAGGAGGCGAAATCGAAATGAAGAGAGATGAGGGGAGAAGAGATTGAGAGAGATTGAAAGAGAGAAAAATAAAATGCAATAGAGGGGGAGATGCGACTGGGAGAATGATCAAGGAACAGAGAGATTGACCGTGAGTGGGAGCGAACTAGGGAAATAGGAAGATCGAGAGGGAGAGAGAGATTGCAAGATTGAAATTGAAAGAGACAAGAGCGTGAGAAGTGCAGAATTGTGGACGAGGAGAGAGTGACGCAGAGGACAAAATTGGAGATTCAAGCGGAACAAGAAAAAGCAAGAAAGCAAGAGAGAATGAGAGAGAGGGAAATAGAGAGTATGTGAGCGATTCGACGTGAGAGAGGGAGAGATGTCGCACGAGATAGGAGAGAAAGATCGAGGGAGCAAAATAGATGGAGATTTGAGAGAGAGAGAAAGAGTGATAGAGAATGATCTCAACACAAGAACACAAGGGTTCAAAGTGAACCTAGGTATGAGCTGAGGAAGAGAAATCATTCGCAACAACAACAAAATACTATACTCCTCCTTAATCATAAGTTTGAGAAACTCGCTATTCATGAAGTGAATGAGGAAGACCTCTCTAAAACATTGAAAGAGATAGTAGATTCAAAGGGAATTATCTTCCCTCCTCCTCCAATTATATATTGATCCAAAGATTGACTTGGTCAAAAGAAATTAAATCCTTATTTAGATACTTAGAATTCTTTGAATGGACCAAGTCAACCACCCTTACCTTGGTATAGGTTCCTTAATATCCAAGCCATATCCACTATATTATCATAGGTACATTGTATAATTATAAATACTGATCTCAAGAAAAATCAGTTGGAACATCTTTGTTATTACATTCCCTTCTTTCTTTGAAAACCACCTATAGATAGAATTATAGGAGAGATCTAGATGGAAGTAAATATCTACAGTGATATTTCAAGTCAAAGCCCTTGCATGCATCGGATCAAAGTCAAAGTGAGTGAAGGCAGTATGATAACAATTCATCAAGGAGAAAGTCCACCCATAGCTACCTCCCATTTGAGCACCATCTTCACGGTTAAGGGAGAAGAAGAAGACTTAATCTGAAAGTCCACCAAATGGCCCCTCCTCATTTCTACCAAAGCCGCTAAAATGATCACAAGATCAACGAGCTTACACATGTTATCCTTCGGCCATTATGAGAGCAAAGAAGATGTCTAAAGTCGACCATGAAGAGCTGAAGGAAGAATCCAACAAGGAGAACTATCTCCCGTTTAAACAAAGCTTCTACGGTTAACTCAGTCTGATATCTACTAAAGGACAGTCCTCTTAACTAATAAACCTCCAAGATCATCACCGATCAACTAGCTTCACATCCCCTTCTCTTCATCATGGGAGCGTCAAAGAGCCATGAAGACCTCCACCGAATTATTGTCATGGACTTCCATGTGAAGCTAAATCTCATAACAGAAGACAATGGGCTACCATTAAAGGTGACAGTCACGAGGATAGATCCTCACCTTCTCTCCTTGTGCAACCTCTCCACGGCTGAAGAAGAAGATGATACTTAATTGTCTTGCCATCATTCGAGCAATGGAGATATATGAAATCCACTATGAAGAACATAAATGAAGCTTCAACAATGACAACTACATCCTACATGAAAAATACCTCTACGGCTTATGAAGATAACGAAAACGTCATCTTATTGCTATCAACCGAATGAACAACTACCCTCCCAACAATCGCAACTACCACAAGACATCAGGAGAACAAAGTTACTTTACGTCATCTCTCCCTGCTATTGTGGAACCGTGAAGAAACAAGAAGCATTCATGAAGAGATGTTATAACAACCGTAACTACCTTTCCCTACTCGAGGCATCTCTTCATCCTAACCTCTCTATCTTCTCTACTATATAAAAGAGACAAATGTAAGAGAAAAGAACAAGTTGTTATTGATAAATGAAACATTCTCTTTGGTTAGCTTTATTACTGTGTTCACTGTGTTCTTCGCTATCCATTCTCCCTTCCAAAACCTTATCCCAAGTTCTATCCTCCTCTCTTTTCTCCCTCCACTGCTGTCATCTTTCATCCATTTCAAGTTGAGAAGCAAACCGATATTATATTGGATCGTGTGGTGATTTCAAACGCATCTACTTCGCGTCAAACTCAGGTATCATCTTCTCTCTATTTCCGTGAATGATAGTTCCTATCTTGAAATCATAAGTCCAACATTATCGCCTCTTTCTATCTCTTCTCTCTCTTATAACTATTATCCAAAACCATCCTAAGATAATCCCCAGTCATAGTTTTATCCATCTTCAATAATCTCCACGTTATTCTCCTTTCATTATATAAATCATTTAACATCCTATCCTTTCTTTTTCTCAACGCAATCACTCTCATTATCATTACTGAGCATTCATCTAATTGCATTATTATTCTTCATATACTCATCTATCTGATTTATCCTCCTCATACATTCATTAATCTATACTACTAATCCTTCACATTATTAATTCTAAATCATTTCCACATGATAGAAATTAAAATAGGAATTATTTCTATTCATCACACATTGCATTTCATCGTCTCATTCTCTTCTCTTCTTCACGCATTTATAAACTTCATATTCACTATTATTCTTATAATTCCGAATTATCCTATACAATATGCCTCTGAATTATACATCTATTCCTCATTGATATCATTCATAGGTCCTTCATAAATCTGTAGGATTATTTCATAAATAATATCAGTAGTTATTCATATCATAATTCACTCATCTCTTCCTCACATATTCACACTTACTTTCTCATCTACATACATATCATCATTTCAAAATATTCTACATTAGAGACAGAGAGCGCCAAAAAAATGACAATAGAACACGCTAGCGGCAGTGAGTTCATGTGAGAGAGAAAATGAGATCGAATGAGGAAAATCTAGAGGGTGAGAGAGAAATTCTTTGGGGGGAGGAATCCACAGAGTGGAAGGCGAAGAAAATGCAAGAGAGCGAGTGAGGAAGAGGGTGCATTGTGAGGAAGTGATTTGAAGAAGAGAAGAAAACAAAGTCAAGAGAGAAGGATAAAGAGACACCGATAGGAAGATTGAACGGGATGGAGAGAGAGTTTCCAAGAGAGCGAGTGTGGATGGATGGAAGCTAGAGATTGAAGGGGAAGAGGGCAAACAAGAGAGATCATGGGATGTGAGAGGACATGGAATGAGGTGTAAAGGAGAAAAAAACTGGAACTGCCATTGACGTTTAATTCTACAACTCCATTTTGATGGGAGGAATGCCAGGAGATATTCTAAACCTAGGAGAGAGTGATAACATGCAATTTCATGCATTAATATCATGCATTTTATGCATTTATTGTTTGAAATATATCATAAATGCATGTTATCACGATTTAAAATGATTAAATTGATAATTTCTATGTTTTAAAGGATATTCTTGATTTTTCATAATTTAGTAGCATTTTATGAGCATTTAATGATTTTGATTTATCAAGAATATAATTTTCTTTAATTATAAAATGAAATTTCTCTTTATTTCTCTCTCTCTCTCTCTCCTTCTTCCGCGCTCTTTTCTTCTTCCCTCTTTTCTTCTCTGCGTCCTCTTCTCCCTCTTTTCCTCCTCTCTAGGGTTCCACAAAGACCGACCGAGGTTCGGTCAACCGGACTGGACCGAGACCTTCGGTCCATGAAAATGGGCGTTTGACGGTCTCGGTCCCGATTCGGTCCGGTCCACTGACATCTTCGGTCTTGGACCGAATGAAAAAAAATCGGTCTACCACTTTATTTTCTTCTCTCTCTCCCTCTAAATCTCTCTGCATCTCACTCTCAGTAACCATTTTTTTTTTTGCGATCTCTATCTCACGATATCTCCCTCTTTCCCTCTCACGGTCTCTATCTTTATATCACGTTTTCTTTCCGCGATCTCTCTCCCACGATTTCCTCTTCCTTCCCGTTTTGTCCTGTCGCTGCCGCCCCGCTCTTCCACCCACTCTCTTTCTCTCTCTCCATCGCTCTCGCGATCTCATTTCCTCTCTCACTTTCCCGTTCTTTTGATCCGTCGTAAACTATTTTAGTATCACTTTCCCGTCCTTCCTCATTTCTTCCTGCTTCTCTGTCATCCTCTGTCCCTCAATCTCACTTCCTCTTTTTCTTGTGCCCTCGGCCACCCTCTTCTCCTCATCCAATTTCCATAATGCTCCCACTCACAATCATAGGCTTACAGTGCGGGCGGTGCTAGTGTCAGCTGGAGCCATGCCACAACGTTACCAATCAAGCCACGGGTCAAGTTGGCTGAAGGTGCTTCATGAATACTTAGGAACTCAAACAGGAGTGGGAGAGTTACGTTCAACGCTTCTCTCTCTCTTTCCTATGCTCGATGAAGAAAGGTGTTTGGGAGAGAGGCTCCTACCTTGTCAGAGACTATATTCGTCGGAGTAATTGCAGTGGAACTCCCTCCCGCCTTCTCCTATTCTCTCTACAAATCCATCCTCAGCTCGCAATATTTTATCACAGTAAGACAGAGGAATCGGACTTTCTCTTTAGACTTATTTCATCACAATAATGGGAGACTTCTAATTCTAAAGGACGGTGGGGGAAGGCGGATGGAACGGTGGACCGGAGAGGAAGAAGGTAGCGCTTATCCGGAAAATCGTCGAGAAGGAGAATCCTGAGTCCAAGGTTGATTTATTTCTGGATGTCTTCTTTTTTTCCACCTAATTGTACTTGTTGTCGGTTCTCGGAGTGCAATATCGTTGGCAATCCATTGAGAATCTTGGGTTTGGACAGAATTTCAACTCGGATACGAAACTTTTTGCGCCACATCTCAACTTGGTATACAAAAGTCAATGCAATTTACTTGGCATTGTGGAGTGGTGAAACAACATAGTTTTGCTGCATGGCAATTAGGAAGAGTTTGTGTGGACTCAAGAGGAAAACGCTGGCTTGAGGGGTTGCCTCAAAGACGACTACTGTTTATAACATGTTGCATGGCGCACATGCTGGGAAGTCAAGAGCAAGTAGATAGGATGCGAGAAGGATATTGCGTGCATGTCAACTGAGGAGATGATTGTGAGTATCCTACAGGGGAGACACCACCTTGAGAAGGCAACCGAGGAGACAACCTACTTGGAAGAGACCTTGAGGAGAGTTAGCCTAAGAGACAACTGAGATTGAGCTGTTGAGGAGAAAGCGAGAGTTCTTCCCCTCACGTCAGCAGCTAGAGATGCTAACAACGCATCAAAGATGACATTGAAGTAGTGATGACTGTTTCCAAAAACAATGGCCTAAAAATTGTAAACTATTTAAGTTTCTGAACTATTAAAAACATTAACTTTCTTTCATGGGCAGATCCTCAAAGGCTCAAATTTGCAAGGGATACATCTTTCGGGAGATGGCATTTGAACTCTTGGAACAGACCACCAATTCTTATATTTATCGAGAGTTCATTCCACCAGTTAATTAAACTTCTAGGTGGGAAAATTTTTGACATTTGAAACTAGGTTTTGACATTTAAAAAAAATTTACATTTGAAAATTTGAGACCAAAACTAAGACTGAACCGAACCGTGACCGAGGTTGACCGAGACCGAGACCGAATTAAGGTTTGGACTGAGTATTGTGCCAAAAACCGGACCGGACCGGAACCGTTGAACCCTACTCCTCTCTTTTCGGAAACTTCATTCTCTCTTTCCCTCTTCTCGCCTCCCCCTCTTCGCCATTCCTTCTTCCTCTCTTTTTCCCCATCTTCCTTCCTCCTCTCCTGAGCACGGAGGGGGGAAGGACGAGGAAAAGTCTTCCGCTTTCCTCTCTTACTTTCTTTCCTCTCTTCTCCCTCTTCTCCTTCTCTCTCTATTTCTCTTTCTCCCTCTCGAATTCTCTCTCTCTCTCTCTCTCTCCTTCTCCCGCGCTCGTAGCTCGTAGCTCGTGCGCGCGCTCGTAGCTCTCTCCCGCCCTCTCTTCCCCTTCTCTTCTCTCCCGCGAGTCTCTCTCTCTCGCGACGGAATTTTCCCGTCGCGAGGAGAGACTCACTCCTCTCCTGGCACGCGCGCGCGCCCGCGTAAGGGGGAGGAGGAGGAAAATTTCATCCTCCTCCACCTCCCTCTCTCCCTCCTCGCGACGGAAATTGCTTCCGTCGCGAGACGACCGCAAGGAGGACGAGCCTCCCTATTTCCTCCTTCTTTCCTTTCTCTTCCTTGCCTTCTCTCTTCTCCTCCCATCTCCAAACTCTTCCGCAGCCTCAATATTTCTTCCGCGACACCCTCTCTCCCTTTTCTCCCTTTTCTCTCTCTTATTCTCTTCTCTTCTTTTCTCTTTTCCTCTCTCGCCCTCACTCTCGCGACGGAAATATTTCCGTCGCGAGGAGGAAAATTTTCCTCACTCTCCTCTCTCTTTCTCGCGCGCGCGCGCACGTGAGAGAGTGGAGTTCTCTCCGCTCATCCTCTCCTCTCCTCCTTCACTCTCTCTCTTGCTGTTTTCCCTCTCTCCCACGTTCTCTCTTTCCGGAAATGATTCCTCTCTCTTTCCCCTCTCTTTCCCCTCTATCCAGAGCTTCCTTCTCTCCGGAAATTTTTCTGTCGCGAGAGGAGTCTCTCTCCTTCCTTTCTTCCGCTTCCTCTCTCCTCTGCGCTCTTCCCTGTTCTCCCCGTTTTCTCTCTCCGTACCCTCTTTTTCTCTCTTCTATTCTTCTCCTTTTCTGTGATTCCATTCTCTCTCTCTCCACTTCGCTTTTCCTCTCTCTATCTCTCTGTCTCTCTCCTCTGCGCTCTTCCCTGCTCTCCCAGTTTCCTCTCTTCTCCTTCTCCTCTCCCTTTCTCTCTCTTGCGTTTTTCTCTCCTCGCGTCTCCTCGCGACGGAAATTGCTTCCGTCGCGAGGAGAACTCTTTCTCCTCCTTTCCTCTTTCTCTCTCTCTTTCTCTTCCGTCCCTCCTTCTCTCTCTAAGCACCCTCACTCGCCACCACCTTCTTCACCGCGCGTGTTATTCGCCATCGACGAGAGAGAAGAGAGAAAAGGGAGAAGATAAGAAAGAGGAGAGAGGAGAGAGGAGAGAGAAAATTACCTCCTTTTATTTTAAAGGGGTAATAGTCTAGAAACCCCCAATGTTTGGGTTTTGTCCTCTTTTCACCCCAATGTTTCGAAACAGCCGCCTCCACCCCAATGTTTGGGTTTTGTCCTCTTTTCACCCCGACACTTCTATCGTGCAGAGCTGGTAGCGACGTGGAAGCCACGTCGCTGCCATGTCAGCACACGCCAAGTGGAAAGAAATCCGGCGGGGAGAGAGGATAGCGGAGGGGAGCGGCGGCGAGAGGGAGCGTGAAGAGGGTCGTAGAAAATTTCTGAAAATCACTCTCTATCTCTCTCTCACGATCGCTCTATTTCTCTCTCACGCGATCTCTCTATTTCTCTCTCTTGCTTCCGATCGCTCTCCTCTCCTTCTACCGCTTTCTCTTCCTTTCTCTCTCTCCTTGCATCTCCTCGAGAAAAAAATTGCTTCCGTCACGAGAGGCGCGAGAAGAGCCTCCTGCAATCCTCTCTCGTGTCTCTTGCTCCCTCTTTCTCCCTTTCTCTCTCTCTCTCTCTCTCTCTCTCTCTCCCCCCTCTGCCGCGATCTCTTTCTCTACCTCTCCTCTCTCATTTTCTTTTATCTCCTTTCCTTCTTCCACCTCTCCTACACTCACTCGTGTGAGCGTGTAAGGGGAGGGAGGAAGGAGGAAAATCCTCCTCTTCGGTGTGGGCACGCGTGCACGCATAAGGGAGAGGATGAGATTTCTGTCTGCCCAATTCTTGAGGAGAGAGCACATCCGAGCACACATGACTCTTGACAGATAACAAGAGAGCGACGGAGTGAAGGAGATAGACACAATAATACTGTGAGAATGAGAGGTAAACTATATAAATGACGCATTTCTCTGGATAGAAATCGGTGCTGAACAATCTACAAATCATCATCATCATCAAGGATCAATGCTCTACAAATCTTGATAGCTTCACGGCATCTAATTTACGAGGATAAAAGCCGCCATGCCACCGTAGGTCCGACCTTCAACGAACTAGAATCTTTTCACGAGTCATCGCGTCCAACGGCCTCGTCTTCATCTTCATCCTCCAGCCCCATCGACTAGATATCAGAGAAAATCCCAGCCCTTCATGGTGGATTCCCCCAATTCATGAAATCTTTCACGTCAAAGAAATCGAACTCTCCGTCGATGCGAGGCGGCGGCGTCATCTCCGGCGAGAAGTCCACGAAGCCGGAAGAGCAAGAGCGAGACCGAGAAGAATACCAGTCGTTGGTCCCCAAACTTGTAGATGGATCAAGGAACGATAATCCATCGCTATCCTCCCTCGCTGTCTCCTCCTTCTCCTTGTTGAACACTCTGCACAAGACCCACTCTCCTTGTAATCAAAAGGAACCAATCAAAAACGAAAAGAAAAGAAAACCCAGAACTCGAACACCTAAAGATCCGATTTTGCTTACCTTGGAGTCTATTCCAAAGGAATTCAGGCGGAATTCGTGCATGACCCAGCCGGTCTTGTTACCAGAAGGAGCTCGACCGCCGTAGTAAACAAGGGTCTTTCTCAGGCCGGAAAGCTCTCCAGAGGAGGGTTCCTGTGTGGGATGACCCTTCCCCGTTGCCTTCCAGTAGCCCGTCTTCGTAGATCGGTTCGCCCTAGATCCAGACGCGTATCTACGATCACGTTGATTTTTTGTTTTGCCCTGTGCTGACATGGCAGCGACGTGGCTTCCACGTCGCTGCCAGCTCTGCACGATAGAAGCGTCGGGGTGAAAAGAGGATAAAACCCAAACATTGGGGTGGAGGCGGTTGTTTCGAAACATTGGGGTGAAAAGAGGACAAAACCCAAACATTGGGGGTTTCCAGACTATTACCCCTATTTTAAATGAGCGCAGTTTGACCGGGCCTGGAGCAGTTTGACCGGCGCGACCTGAGGAGAGAGAAACCAGATTAACGGTCAGAAATGATCCAAATTAAAAGGCTGATATCCGACGATCTTGATGGAGTTAGGGGCTGAAATTTCGTGGGCATGATCGTCATTTCAAGCTCCACGAATCTGCTGGAGCTGATTTAAGTTCTGAGACTAAAAAAATTAGGGTTATGAATGTTTTTGTTCTATACTTCTAGCATTGGCTAGCCAAAAGGAAAGAAAGCAACGATGGATCATTCATCATATGTTGAACTTCATTCTCAGTGAGTTCTTCCCTCTTCTATTCATTCTTCATGTTGGATGCAAGACGCCAAGTCCGGGCAAAATATACAGCTCTCAAAGGTATGTTTTGATTAGGGAGCATCACTGGATTGTATTTTCATCACGAATCTTAGATTAGAACTATCTCCTATCCATTTCTTCTGATTTCATCATCTGTTTACCAACATTTTCTCATTGAAAAACCCTAAAAAAATACTTTTCCACCATCGATCAAGGGTTTTCAATCTTTGAAAAGAGTTTGGAAGCACTTGTTCAGTTCACTTCATCTCCACGCACATTTTCTTCCTTCCATCGACCATTTTCGGTTTTTAAATCGAAAATACCAAAAAAATAGTTTCTGATTTCAATCTTTTAACCATCCTCTCAGTGGATTCGACCTCGACTTGCCACTGTTCTAATTTAAAAATCAGATTTGAAGAGTTGAGTATAAATTTGTTTGATACGTAAAAGCATGCATTCAATGACCGCGGTTTTACGCTTATCAGAGAGAAAGAACAATCGAAAAAAAGGAAGAAGAAGTAGAGAGAAAGGAGAGGAGAATCCCAAGAGAGAGCTTTTTCCCCCTTTTATTCTCATGAATTTCCCCTTCGTCTTGGCTCACATTTCCTTTGACTGGGCTCACACCTTCTTGCTTTGGACAACCCATTATGTCTTTTAAATCTTCTATTTTGGAGGATCTTGCTACTCTTCCTCTTGTATAGTTCCTGAAAATTAGAAAAACATAAGATATGTAAAATAAACTCTTTTTGATTGACTAATAGTGATGGAGAATTATTTTGAAACATGAACACAAGGGTTCTAAGTGAACCTTTCCTCCTCCTCCTCCTCCTCCTCCTCCTCCTTATCTACCAAATTGAGAAATTATCCATTCCTTAAAATGGATGAAGAAGACCTCTCTAAATAAATAAAGAGAGTGTAGATCTTAAGGGAATTATCTTCCCTCATCTTTTCCTCTTTTTATTTTACACTGATCCAAAGATTGACTTGGTCAAAAGAAGTTAGCCTTATCCTTAGATAAATTAGAATCCCTTGAATGGACCAAGTCAACCACCCTCTTACCTTGAAATAGGGTCCCCAATCTCCAAACCTTATCCTCCATATCATAGGTACCTTATATCCTTCTATTTAATGATCTCAAAGAAAAATCAGTAGGAATCTATTTGTATTTTCCCTCTCTTTGAAAACCACCTTTAGATAGAATTATATGAGATCTACATAATATTTAAAATAGAAGACATTATCTCATTGCTCCATTTCAAGACAAGCCTTTTGCATGAACAAATCCATGCATGTAAGAAGACCGTTCAACATGAAGACAGCTACATCAAGGACTGATAATACACATTTCATCTGTTGATCAACCTAGAGAGCATCAAGATGAGCATCATAGGCGAATAATTAGCAACTCACGACTCAGTCTGAATAAAGAGACTCGGCCTTATATTTACTGAACAAGACTATTCGGAAAACGACTCTGCGTTGCTGGAGATCACAGTCACAATGCTGATCCCACCAAAGATAATCAAATATCACTCCAACGTCATGCACTAGCGCAAGAATTCCCAAACGGGCAAGTCCTTCTCATTATATACGGAACTACAAAATCTCCGACGGCGAGCCCAACAACAACACTCGATAAAACGCTCTCTCGACGGACGAGATAACAACAGAAGTCTGAGCAGAAACGACTTTCCTCTGGGGTCAACCCTCTCCACCTGCTTCACATCATTATTGCAGGTGGCCGTTCCCTGGACACGGCCCACGGGAGTCTTTTAACTTGTTAAAAACAGCAGCGGAATCACCAAAGTTGACTTGGTGAACAACCTCCGACTATTCCGACATCTAAGACACGAGAAGACTATTATTGCATGATCTCGGGCGCGGAAGAATACGGAGATCACCATCTCCACCAGATCGTTGCACAGATAGAGTCTACTTCTACTCCAAAAGGACGGGCCGTCAACGAAGGTTTTCCAGTTTCTCCAACCAATCGTTTTCGCCAAAGGCTTTTCAAGAAACAACACAAGGATACGGCTCAAAATATCCCCAGGAGGATGCTATTTCATTATCTCAAGTCAACATGGAAGAAGATGACTCCACATATCACCCGCCTTCTCATCGCCAGCCGACCAAGCGTAGAAGAAAATCCGCATATCGTCCGCCTCGGAATCACCAGCTTTGAACGAGTTCCTTCTCCACCTAACGTAACGGATGCCTGCCAGATAAGGAAACAAGGAAGCGCCTCCAATCCGATCCCACCCGACCAACTCCATCGCTCTGCGACAGCTACCAGAAAGCGCGACGTCCGGGAAGTTCAACAACCAACATGATAACATCAACGACTCGATCTCACGTCACAGTATCCACGTGGGTCAACGATTGAGACCAGAAAGAAAGTGGGAAGAATCCGCGACGAGACGCCTTCCTACCAATAAACCGCTTCTCCTACTAGCAGTTATATCCCACGACGACGCTCCACGATTCTTTCTCTCTCTAAATCTTCAAGTCCATAAAAGGGACGACTGTAAACGAAAAGAAAAAGTTGTTTTATTGATAAACTGGTTACTTGGTTACCTTTGGGTATGCTTACCCTTTGTGTTCTTCGTGCCTCCCCGTATCTCCATCTTTCCTCTCCCGCATCTTATTCATTCCGAGTTCTATCCTCCTTCTATTCTCCCTCCATTCTTTTCGCTTTCACGCAACTTACGTCGACGCATTCCGAGAAATTCGGGTCGTTTGGTGATTTCGGAAGCATCTTCTTCATCGTCACCGATCAGGTAACATCCTCGATCATTTACATGAATAATATTTCGTATCCCGAAATCCGTAAGTCCAACATCTGACCCTTCTCCGATTTCTCTTCCATCTCACACCTATTACCGTCGCTCTCTCTCTATTTCCATATTATAATATATCACCTATTCACCGGTTACATCTCCTCTTCATATTTTAAATTATATTATTATATTATCATCTCTACTAACTCATCATATCACCCTATACTCTTGAATTATATCCCACTATCTTCTTACTAATCTCCTAATCTCTTTTCATAGTGATATCATTTCATAGATCCTCCCCATATTGTAGGATTTAGATACCTCTTCTAGATTATCCTACATCAAATAGTCTACAACATCAAGTTATGAAATCGTAGAGGAGATGGTGTATTCAAGAGTTTAATAAAGTTAAATAAAAGTAATCAATGGGTGGTTATTGATGTAGCGTTTTATGCGGTCGTTAAAACACACAAACATCGTTCAAAAAAAATTTATAATTCTGAACTCACAATAAAAAAGATATAAAATCAAGTATAGTGTAAAGATCGGGTCGATCCACAGAGAACACGGTTAACTTTGATTGCAGAGTTGACTTGGTCAAACATAGGTTTAAATAGAAATTTTAAGAAATGAAAGTGATATATAATCAATGAAAATCATATAAATATATGAGATAAGATGTTTTAAGAATTAAGAAACTGATTTTATGAATAAAAGTCAAAAGTCAAGGTCAAAGGGTTGACTTTGACCAAAAGTTGACTTTCTTAAAATCAACTTAAAATATTACGAAATTATATATTCAAAAACTAGAGAGAAAATGAGAATTTTTGATATATAATTCATGATTTTAGAGAAGAATTAGATTTAACATGAATTATTGAAAATCAAAGATTAGAAAAATCCCGAAATGAACACTTCGGTGTAAATCTTCAAATTGACTAACCAAATGATATCCAAATCTTGAAATTCACATAGGAATAAAAGTTTAACAACCAGAGAATTCCAAAGAGACCAAAATTGTCAAATTTCAATGTGTATTTTAAGATTAATTGATCCCGCAAGTCAACACCCAAATTGGGATTGAAAATAAATAGTTGATGGTCAAACGTTAAATTGAAGGGTCAAATGATGATGAAATTTTACGATTTTGCTATCCACTGAAAGCTGATGAAACCAAAATCAAACGATTTGGACTTAAGATCAGTGAGAAATCCTTGTTTCAAAATCAGCAAAAATCATGCCCAAATTTGGGCGAAATGAAGAACAAAACGATTTTAAAAACAAAATTAACCTACCAAATCAAATCTAAATTACAATTATTGCAAGGAGAATGATCGAATCACACTACTAACCCGATTGATGCGAAGGTTTGGCTTCAATTCATGTGGATCCCACGTCGTGGGGTCCACGATCTCCCTTATTCCCAGTCGTTTGATCTTTGATCGGACTGTCGTGATGCATTCACATGTCTCCCCACGATGAGCTTCATGCACAATTTAATCTCGACCGTCGGATTTCACTTACACGATCGATGGTCAGGAATTGCACACGTGCTTTGATGGCGATCCAGTGGACGCGATTCCATGCGATTGACACATCTCACCCGGTCTGATCGCATGTGACGCGCCACGCGATGCCACGTCACCTGAAATTTAAAACATAAAAGAACAGAGTCCCACGTGGGTAAAATGGACGTGAATGTCACATATAAAACGGAAAAGGCCATTAAGCCTTTGCATTGCCCTATTGGGCCAAGTACGGCCCCCCCATGCCTTCTGTGGGCCGACTATACCATGGGTCCACACGCCATTTCAGCCTAGTCACTCTTATGCACCATGTCAGTGCTCGCATGGGTCCGCGTGGCACTGCCACGTGGCCTTGTGTGCCACATCGCATCTGCGCAGGTCCCACACCCATTTTTGCCTTTTTAATCTAAAAGAATCGAAATAAATTCTAGAAAAATCTAGAAAATTTAGAAATTCATATCTTCATAAATATAACTCCTTTTAAACTCAAATTTTCTCCATTGGATCATAAATTTCTTCATATTTAATATTATGCCACTAAAAATATAAATTCAAACAAGAAAATGGGATGGATTGAAAATAATACTAAGTAATTCATTAAGAATTCTCTCTTTTTAATCATCCAATCATTCCTTTCTTGCAATTAATCCTTTTAATCATCTACTAAAGTCAAAATTAGTCAAATAAATTAGTTAATTATAAATTATTTAATCTTGAAAAAGATCAAAAATCAATAAAGTGAAGTAATTAACCCTAAATTAATGCAAAAATATGAACTTTAGTGAAATAACATATCAATGGAGAAAATTCATAAAACTATGATAACAGGCATCATAATCACATAAAATAAGCATGAATATTGATCAAATAAGATAAAAATTTAAGTTAAATATGTATGTTATTACACCCCCAACTTAAATCATTGCTAGTCCCTTAGCAATGGAAACATAAAGAATGTGTAATAGGACTAACAAATGACCTTAAAAAACCATGGATTAAGCATTGATAGAATCTGAAATGAATGTTCTACCTTAAACAATGTCAAGAATAAAGTAATGCACTAGAAACTTAGGGTCATAGCATTCCTCCGGAAAATACTTTAATTTACAAAATGAACTAAGAATCCTCTTGCTCTACATACTAATAAGGATATAAATAATTTAAGAAAAAGATTCATCATACCAAATCAATTGTCGATTCCTCCTTGCACTATGGACATGAATGATAAAGGCACAAGAAGTAAAAACGAGCATCATCCTTTTCATACATAATGGCTATAAGATAGAATCGTATAAAACACATGGGAGGCAGCTTACCATTCTAATTCTACTTTTTTTTTCTTTTTTTTTGTCATCCTAATTCTATTTATTTATTTATTTATTCATCCTAATTCTACTTTTTGCAAGCCTTTATAAAGAAAGAGATAAGATAATGCATAATTGAAATTTATAAGACTTTTTATGCAACATATTGAAAAAAATGTTAACTCATTTCATAGTGCTCGTCCTACCCATGTGTCGTCCTTAGTAGACATGCAGCTTATTCCCCCGAAGAGGTTTTGGTATCTCTATAGATCATGGAGCTTCACTATGTCAATAATAATAGTGCCAATAAAAGGATGATACAAGCTACGACTTGCTATGGAGAGCGGAAGGATGTGCGTACAAAGAGTCATTAACTCAAGATTTAGAAAGAAGAATGAGTGGATGAGAAGTATATAAATTTTTGAAAAATCATACTATGAGCTTGAGTAGATTCTTAGATTAGACTTTATGGTTCTCCAAAGGAATATCAAGATCCATAATTTCATCGGCTCTACAACCTCCTCAATATAACACTTAGGTTGCTCTTCCCATGGCTTTCGAAGCAATTGAAGGTGTTCATGTACTCTATGTTTTCATATTTCATGTGGTTTTTTGAAAAGATCATGTTTCTTCTCACATGGTTTAAAATCAAATCATGCATAGAATACCAAATGAAGGAATACAAAAAATTTTAATTTTTTTTAAGTTTTCTAGAAAACTCTCCTCCACACTCATTCCTTTTATTTTCCTCCATAAAAATCAGCATGCTCATGGAAAAGAGATGACAATCATGATACATGACATGAAAAAAAAAAGGAAAGGAGAAAAAGGGGCTGAAAGAAAAACTTAGTGAATATTTGCATTTGTTGCATTCTTCTCTTCATTTGTGGAGTTCTTTTGGGGCTGAATTTCCTTCTTTGTTGTTCTCTCCTCCTTAGTATCTATGGAGCTTATAGAAAAAAAAACATCAAATCAAATATAAAATATAAAATTAAAAGTAATTGCAAAATAAAAAACAAAGGTAGAAAGTAAATGCAAAAACAAAAATAAGGTTGAGTTGCCTCCCAACAAGTGCTAAGTTTTTCGTCTTCAGCTAGACTCAACTCACTCTAGCAACTAATTAGTGGCTGAAATCTCAAGAAGTTGCAGCTCTTCATTATGGATAGGTTCTTCACCAATGTATGGTTTCAATCTATGTCCATTTACCTTGAAGGAATTTTTGGTCTTAGGATCTAAAATCAAGACCGATTCATCGACAAACTGACGCAGGACGGGGTTGTAAAAACCCTCGTGCCTAACCAATGTAACGAAGGCTGACTGAAAATAAGGTGGTTAAACCTAGCCTATGGGTGTGCGAGTCCTAGACCCTAAGTATGATATATAACCTAAACCTAAGTGCAAGCGGGCGTGCAGATCAGCGGAGTCGACTCCGAGTGACCGGGAGAAACTCGCGATGATGGATAGGGTGAGGTCCTCTCGGTCCATGTCCTGAGGCGTAGACGCCACTCGTCGTGGAGTAGCTTGAAGGCTATAGCCCACATTCGGTGCCGGACCTGATGTACGCGACAGAAGTCTCGAACCTATACTCGTACCACCTTACCTACGTCGTCCGACGGCCGATGGAGCCAGTAAAGGATACGCTTCAAAAAGTAATTAAACTTTAAAATGAGGGGTTGAAGCTAACCTGCGGGGCGGGGTGCCCGATGGGTCGTGGCGTAGTGGAGAATCGACTCGGCAGTGTCGACCGGAGAAGGGGAGACGATGGCTCGATGTTGATCTTGGAAGCGGCCGAGCAGGGTCCGGGCTAGGTGCGTGGATGCGTCATCCTCAGTAGCGACACGAAAACCGTGAAGAAAGCGGGAGATCGGGCAGCGGACTGAGCGCTGACGAGGACTTGAGGGCACTCACAGGTGCGGTCTGCAACTAGCTCTAGGCCGTCAACGGCACGTGTGGAAGCGCGAGGGGTGGGCACGCGCGGGAGCGGGGAAAGAGGGAAGATTGCAATCGGGTGCGGGCCAGCCGGGCGATTAGGCTGAGCCCGATCCGGATGTGTCCTCGAAAGCCGAGTGGGAGCGTTGACCTCAAGTCAGCAGGTGGACGGGGGGAGATTTGGCGGGTCAGCCAATTGGCGCGGATGAAGTCGTCGCGGAAGAGTCGCCAGACTGCGGGAGAGACTGCGGATCCGTCGCGGTGTCGCGGTGCGTGGCTGATCGCTGGCAGGCGCGGGAGAGGCTGGGAATGGCGCGCGGGGTGAGAGGGTGGCAGGGTGCAGCCGCGTTCTAGCGCCGGGGAGGGAGAGCAGCGTCCTGAACTGGGCGTGGATGCGGCTGGCAGTTGGGAGGGGGGCGTGACCTGGACTCCAGTCATAGTTTTCACGAATTCAGGTCGCGGGGCAGCAGGTCAACGGAAGGGGAAGAGGGAGTGGGGTAGATGAGTTCACGGGTGGTAAGTTGAGGGGCGACGGGAAGTTTGGGCGAGGTGATCTTGTCAGGGCGAGAAGTGGGAATTCGCGGGAGATGGGAATGCAGGGAATTCGGGAGGGCTGAGCGAATTCGTGCGCGACTTCGGGCGCGAATTAGGGGAGGTTTCCAGAGCAGGTGTTCGAATTCGTGCGGGTGAGGAGAGGAGGGAGGATGGGCGATGGCGAGGTTACGGGAGGGGAATGAGTTGGGATTTGGGAGGAGAGGTGACGAGGTCACATGTGAGGAAGGGTAGGGGAATACTGGGCTAGTAGATGGGATGGTCGGGCGGCAGGGAAGAGGAAGGTCGGTTTAAGGGGGAGTGAAGTGCAGGGTGACGGATTCCAGCTGGGCGCAGAAGGGGAAAATAAAAAAAAGCAGGACAGCGAGAGAGCGAAAGGGAGAGAACGTTGAGCGTCGAATTGATTCGGCCGGAATCAAACTCGGCTGGGATGACGAAAATTCGCGAGGGTGAATTTGGCAGGTTGGGAGATTGAATTCAGCTGAGGCGTTGGATGAATGACAGGGACGAAGGTTGCGGGACGGGAATTCAAGTGACGGGAGGGGTAAGGTCGCGCTGGGAGGATCCGGCGACGGAAATGGGGAGAGGAGAGGAAGTGCAGGGTGAATTCGTGCGCGAATTCGGGCGCGAATTTGGGGAGGGTAGAGGTTGGCGACGAGTTGGAAAAATTCAGTGGGAGGGGAGGGAGAGAGATCGGCGTCGGGAGGGGATGACCGAGGCGACTGGTTGAAGCTAACAGGCAGGGTTGTGCGAGGGAGGGAATTCGGGGAAGATCCGTCAGTTCCTCGCATGTGGTCAAGCGTGAGCGCGTGGGAGATCAATCTGGACGCACCGAGACTGGGAGAATGGGAGGGGAGAGGAAAGCGGGTAAGCGGGAGTGGACGCGGGATGGCCGGATGAGGAGTGAGAGTGGACGGGCAGCGGAATTGAACCGGGAGTGGAAAGTTTGAATCGACGGGAAGGAGGTGAGCTCGATCGCGGAGGAAGGGGAATTTCGGGAGGTTTGGCGGGGAAGGATGAACGGGAAAAAACGGGCAGAGGGAGATGTTGATCGTGCGACGGGGAGGAGGCGAGGAGGATGTGGGTAACTGGCGGAGGATGGGGAAATGCGCGGTGATGGTAGAAGGTGGGGAAGACGGTCTGAATGGGGAGGGGAAGTCCGGGTAGGGAGGAAGTGGGAGACGAGGTCGGCGGGGAAGGCTCGGTGGGGAATGACGATGAGTTTTCGTGCGTCGTTAAATCACAAAAACGCCGGTCAAACAAAATTTATAAAACAGAACTCACAGAGATAAGATATAAAATCAAGTAATGTGTAAGTATCGGGTCGATCCACAGAGAGCAGGGTTGACTTTAATTGTAGAGTTGACTTGGTCAAACTTAGGTTTAAAAGGGGTTTTAAATAAGTAAAAATAAGAAGTAATGAGTGGAAATGATATAAATAAGCTAAATAAGAAGTTTTAAGAATTTAATTATCGGGTTTGACAGAGAAAAGTCAAAAATCAAAGTCAAAGCATTGACTTTGACCAACAATACGTGTTCTGTAAAATCCGAGAATTAAACAGAGTCAAAAGATTACGAAAATTATATATTTGGAAACTAAAGAGAAAATGAAATTTATTGATATATAATTCGTGATTTTTGGATAAGAAATGGATTTACTATGAATTATTGAAAATCAAATATCAGAAAATCCCCGAAATGAACACCTCAGAGGAAATCTTCAAATTGACCGGCCAAATAAAATCCAAATCTTACAATTTATATGTAAATAGAAAGCTAAGAACTAGAGGAATCTAAAAAGACCAAAATTATCGAATTATGATTTGTAAATTAAAAGTAATTGACCCCAAAAGTCAACGTTTGACTTCTGATGAAAGATGAACAGTCCTCGGTCAAACATCAAATTGGAGGATCAAATGAACTCGGAATTTGATGAATTTGCTATTCACGGAAAGCTGATGAAAAGAGGAATCTAATGAAACCAAAATCAAGTGATTTTTAATTATAATAAAAGAGATATCCTATTTTCAAAATCAGAAATTTTTCAGACTAAAAATTGGGGAAAATGAAGAACACTAAGAACTACTTTGCAAAATTAAACTTCTAAATCTAATAAAAAACTCAAATTACCTCCTGATAATCGATCAAATCTCACTACTAACCCGATTGCCGCAAGGATGGGGCTTCAAATCTCGTGGATTGAAGCGAATTTGCTTGGATTCTTCCTCGTGGACGTTCGGAATTCAAGGGGAAAATTTGATGAAATCAAGGAGAAATTCGTGATCAATCCCGCTCGAATTGCATCGCAATCGAGTCTAAACGCGGGGGGATTACGATGAACTAGAGATCTTCCACGAAATTTTCTTAATTCACTTCATGAATCGATCAAAAGTTACAAATCATAATTCGATAATTTTGGTCTTGTTAGATTCCTATGGTTCTTAGCTTTCCATTTACATATAAATTTTAAGATTTGGATTTCATTTGACCGGTCAATTTTAAGATTTCCTCTGAGGTGTTCATTTCGGGGATTTTCTGATATTTGATTTTCAATAATTCATAGTAAATCCATTTCTTATCCATAAATCACGAATTATATATCAATAAATTCCATTTTCTCTCTAGTTTGCAAATATATAATTTTTGTAATCTTCTAACTCTGTTTGATTCTCTGATTTTACAGATCACCTACTGTTGGTCAAAGTCAACGATTTGACTTTGACTTTTGACTTTTCTCTGTCAAACCCGAGAATTAAATTCTTAAAACTTCTTATTTAGCTTATTTATATCATTTACACTCATTACTTCTTATTTTTACTTATTTATAACCCCTTTTAAACCTAAGTTTGACCAAGTCAACTCTATAATTAAAGTCAACTCTGCAATTAAAGTCAACCCTGCTCTCTGTGGATCGACCCGATACTTACACATTACTTGATTTTATATCTTATCTTTGTGAGTTTGGTTTTATAAATTTTGTTTGACTGGCATTTTTGTGATTTAACGACGCACGAAAACGCATCTTTAAAATGGCGTCGTTGCCAGGGAGCATGCGTTATTGATTTGATTACTTGATTTCGTGGTTATATTTAGGTTTCGGTCTTCTGTTGTTTACTGACCTGCAGAGAATTCATCAGACCTTATCAGTGGTGGAAAAGGTATAGCGAGGTAAGATTACCTAATTTTTCCCATTATTTGATAGTTTTGGTGCGAATTTGGTAATCTATTTTGTGTTTTTCACTTATTTGAGGCATCGATACTGATATATCTAAGATTTATCCTCTGATATCAGTGACTTATTATCATTATTATCTCTATTGGTGTGATTTCTGATAGTGTGTAGCTTGATCTATCTTTTAGGTGAATTAATTGAAGCATTTTTCATTTAGACATCATCCTCTTTCGTCTCACCCTTTTCTGACATTCTTATATATATATATATATATACTTGCTGTTCTGTGATCTTTTTGGCTTTAGATATGAATAGGAATCATAGGAACCGAGGAGGACGACAGGGATAGCGACCCGTGAGGCATACAAGGAATAATCCCTTGTATGATGATTTATTTGCCTCATCTAGAGCTCCATCGGAGGCCTCTAGTGAGTCCCTTCCAGCCATTGCCACACCAGGGCGAGGAGAGCCAATAGACGCCCCTCTTCTTGCCAAGATAGTGAGACGACGTCTTAGCGATTACGCAAGACCGGTCATCCAAAGGCAGACTACGCGAGTCAATCCGCCTCTACAACGAGGTGCGAATTTTAAAATTGACTCACATATTCTTGGCCTTTTGCTCACTTTTCATAGACTACCATCAGAGGACCCTTATCGACATGTGAACGAGTTCAGCCAGGTGTGCGAAATCAACCAATTCCACAATGTCCCCTCCGAGATGGCCAAGATGCGCTTCTTCCCTTTCACGCTTAAGGAAAGGGCGAAGGAGTGGTTTTTCACCTTGGGCCGCGAGTTTGATTCATGGAGAGATATGGAAGACGCATTTTTGCGTAAGTACTACTCGATAGGTAAGACTAGTGCCGTGAGACGCGCCATACGTGAGTTCTCACAAGGGCCGGGTAAGGTTTTCTATGAGGCTTGGGAGAGACTTAGAGATCTCTTGAGATAGTGTCCACATCATGGTATACCTAAACATGAGATTACTCAGATTTTTTATGATGGTTTAGGTGCACCAGACAGGTACTTGCTCGATGCCGCTAGTGGAGGCACGTTCATGAGCACGTACGAGGATGAAGCCCTCGAGTTGATCGAGTTGGTGGCGGAGAATAGCCACCATCATGCGGCTAAATCCTTCGGAGGACAGAGCGCTCCCGCTAAGGGAGGGATGTTGGATGCGAAGGCGGCAGAGACATGTATGCTTTTAGATAAGATTGAGAAACTGACGGAAGCCCAGAACTTGATTATGGATTCGCTTTAGATCCGACCAGGTTCTGATGGCCTCGCGCCAGTTTCACATGTTGATGTCTCTCCGTGTTCGCATTGCTCTAGTTTTTAGCACGTAGAGCTGGATTGCCCCATGATGGCAATCCAATGACAGTTTTCATTTCGGCCAAACCCTACTACATATCCAGGTTTGAGCCAGGCGGATAGGTCGACCTACCCGAATCAGGGTTATTCTAGTTTTCATAACCCTACTTATGCGCAGCACCGGAGCGGGCAGCACACAACATATCATCAGCCCTACGGATCCGCGCCGCAGCACATGGGGAACCCGAGGCCGACATCTTTTGCCCCCGGTATTCCCCGAGTAGTCACACAGCCACCGGCTGTTCCACCTCTAGCACCTTCAGTTGACCCTGTCATGAGTGCATTAGCACAAATGATGAGTAAACTGAATGAGGTTAGCGACCGACTCGACTGAGTCGAAGGGGCTAAAGCCCAGTGCTCCGATGCTTCTACCGAGCAAAGGAAGGGTAAGCGTGTTGAGTTTATTGATCAATTATCTTCCCAACCTTTGGCCAATCCCAGGAATGTAGGTCAAGCATCGTCGAGCCGCACCCACAATGTGAACGAAGTTCGCATTGATGATGCATCGGAGGGGGCACATGCCATATCAGGCCTACGTAGTGGCAAGGTCTTAGTGGATCCTCATACGGACCACAAGCGCCGCAAGGACCCGCTTGAGGAGAAGGACGATCGTCCATCTCCCACGATTATTCCGGAGGAGGACTCCGAAGATGAGGAGGCACCCGATGAGGAGAGTAGGGCAGAGCCCAATCACGAGGTTTACAAACCTCCGGTGCCATATCCTCAGCTTTTGAGCTGGCCTAGAGTCCCTACGAGTGATATTGATGACACCTTATTAGAGGATTTTAGGCAGGTTACTATCACCATCCCCTTAGTAGACGCCATCCAGTATATTCCATCCTACGCAAAGTTCTTGAAAGTACTTTGCACCCCTACGAGGAAGCCGAAACATATCCATATGAGTGAGACCATTAGTTCCATCATGCTGAGTACGCTTCCTCGTAAGCGACGTGATCCGGGAGCTCCCATGATTAGTTGTGAGTTAGGGGGTAGGACTTTCACTCGATCTCTCCTCGACACGGGGGCTAGTGTCAATATTCTTCCGAAGGGAGTATATGACATTTGTCCACTTGGCGAGTTGCAGCCATTATTTATCGAGTTGAGCTTAGCAGATGGATCCGTGAGATGACCTCACGGCGTGGTGGAGGATGTGATAGTTAAGGTCAAAAACTGTTACTTTTCGGTAGACTTCATTATTGTAGATATAAAATCCATGAAGGACCTCACCGACTCTCCCATCATACTAGGGAGACCATTTTTAGCTACCGCCAAAGCGATCACCGATTGGGGCAAGGGGGAAGTTATTTTTCAGGTTGGAGATAGCATGATGAAGGTGAGCATCAACAAGTTGATGCGACATCCTTCACACAAGTTCGATGAGGTAGGCGCCATCGATATCTACGAGGATACGGAGATCTCGAGTTGCATCGAGGAGACGATGGCGGCCATTGAGGACAAGAGCTTCGAGGAGCTCTAGGATGATGCATTTCCCTCCGGTGAGACGGCACTAACGGATCGTTTTCGTGCGTCGTTAAATCACAAAGACGATGGTCGAAAAAAATTTATTAAACCAAACTCACAAAGATAAGATATAATAATCAAGTATTGTGTAAGTATCGGGTCGATCCACAAAGAGCAGGGTTGACTTTAATCGTAGAGTTGACTTGGTCAAACTTAGGTTTAAAAGGAGTTTTAAATAAATAATAATAAGAATTAATGAATGAAAATGATATAAATAAGCTAAATAAGAAGTTTTAAGAATTGAAATCTCGGATTTGACAGAGAAAAGATAAACTTCAAAGTCAAAGCATTGACTTTGACTAACAGTAGGTGTTCTGCAAAATCAGAGAACCAAACAGAGTCAAAAGATTACGAAAATTATATATTTGGAAACTAAAGAGAAAATGGAACTTATTGATATATATTTCGTAACTTTTGGATAAGAAATGGATTTATTATGAATTATTGAAAATCAACTATCAGAAAATCTTCTAAATTAACACCTCAGAGAAAATCTTCAAATTGAATGGCCAAATAAAATCCGAATCTTGAAATTTCTATGTCAATGGAAAGCTAAGAACCAGAGGAATCCAAAAAGACCAAAATTATCAAATTCTGATTTGTAAATCAAAAGTAATTGAACCCGAAAGTCCAATATTTAGCTTCGATGAAAGATGAACAGTCCTTGGTCAAACGTCAAATTGGAGGGCCAAATGAACTCGGATATTGATGAATTTGCTATCCACGGATAGCTGATAAAAAGAGGAATCCAATGAATTCAAAATCAAGTGATTTGGAATTATAATCAAAGATATATCCTATTTTCAAAATCAGCAACTTTTTTGACATAAATTTTGGGAAAATGAAGAACACTATGAACTAATTTGCAAAATTAAACTTCTAAATCTAATAAAAACTCAAATTACCTCCTGATAATTGATCGAATCTGACTACTAACGCGATTGCCGCAAGAATGGGGCTTCAATTCTCGTGGATTGAAGCGAATTTGCTCGGATTCTTCCTCGCGGACGTTCGGAATTGAAGGGGAAAATTTGATGAAATCAAGGAGAAATTCGCGATCAATCCCGCTCAAATTGCTTCGCAATCGAGTCTAAACGCGGGGGGATCACGATGAACTAGAGATCTTCCATGAAATTTGCTTAATTCACTTGACGAATCGATCAAAAGTTGAAGAACAAAGATGGGAATACATGCTATTAAAGAGGAAAATTGGCCCGAAGATCGTGGCCAATTGAAGCGGTCGTGGAGATTGATTGATGGCTTCGTGGGAGCGGTTCCTTGGGGCGATGTCGTGGCTTCAATTCCCTAGTGAATCGGCTTCAATTTCGCTTCCGAATAGCCATCATTTTAGCCACGATAGGGCCACGATCGTGGTCCAGATCGTTCGTCGATCGCTGTCCGCTCGAATGGCGGCGATTCCACCACGTAAACTCCCCGATCGCGGCTCGATCGCGCCGCGATGGCGGTTCGATCAGACCGCGATTGTGGAGTTCTTTCACGAAACCTCTGAACCGTCTGATGATGCATCAGGAGAATGGACGGTCCGATCGCGATCAAGCGGCATCCATTTTTGATGATGATCCGACGCTTCTCGTGTCGCCACGTGGCGTCAGGTAAGCGCTCCGATCGCGTCCACTTAAAACGATATTAACGCACGTGCTGATTTTATGATCGCGTGGACTCGGGTCCACGCGATCGTAGCCGTCCGCGGTGAGATCCGACGCTCGCCATGTGTCCACGTCGCCTGCAAGGTAAAACCGTGTGGGAACATAGTCCCACACGGAAGAAATATCAGGAGATTTTGCGTTTAAATAGGGGGGCGAATTCCCCTATTAATATTGTCCTATCTCCCTCTATATCTAACTACACGTGGCGCCCCCACACGGCGTCCGCGTGGGCCCGTCTGCGTGGCCTCCTGCCACGCGTCAACGCCGCCTGCGCCTCGTGCGGGCCACCCGGGCTTTGCCACGTGGCCTCAGTGCCGCGTCGCACCCCGAGGCGGTCCCGCGCGTAACGTCACCCTGCAGGTAAAAACCCCTTTTTGCGATTTTTTTAAATAACAATTCAATTTAAAAATCAAATAAAAATCGGAAAAAGGCTAAAACTTCCAAAAATCATATCTTAAAATATACAACTCCTTTTTAATCCAAATTTTCTCCATTGGATCACAAATTCTTTTCTTTTTAATATCATGTCATTTAAAATATCTTTTGAAAGAAGAAATCAAGATGTATTAGAATTTACTTAAATCATTTCTCATTAAACATTCTAAATCATAAATTCATCTTGAAATTATCCTTCCAAACATTTACTAATGTTGAAAATCATTCAATAACAGAGATTAACTTCTATTAATTTACACAAAAGATTAATCATCTATTATGCATGAAATTATCCCTAATTTAGGCATAAATATCAACTTTAGTGAAATGACATGCTAATGGAGAAAATTCCTAAAAAGTATGATAACATGCATCATATTCACATAAAATAAGCATGAATATGAGTTAATTAGGATAAGAATTCAAGTTATAAATTCATGTTATCACACCCCCCAACTTAAATCATTGCTAGTCCCTTAGAAATGGAAAGAGAAAAAGTATGAAATAGGATTAACAAGCTTAGAAAGCCATGGGTTAAGCATTGATAGAATCTGAAATGAATGTTCTACCTTAAATGATGCCAAGAAGAAAGTAATGTACTAGAAACTCAAGATCAAGGCATTCCTCCAGCAAACACTTTAATCCACCAAATAAACTAAGAATGCGCTTGCTCTACATACTAATAGAATATACATAATTAAAAGAAATTCATCATACCAAACTAATCGTCGCTTCCTCCTTGCACTATGGACATGAATGATAAGGGCATAAGAAGTAGAAACAAGTATCATCCTTATATACATAGTGGCTATAAATAGAGTCGGCTAAAACACCTGGGAGGTAGCTTACCATTCTAATTCTACTTTTTTTTTTATTTTTCTCTTTCTTTCATCCTAATTCTATTTTTTTGTATTTTTATTTCATTGTAATTCTACTTTATTCATCCTAATTCTACTTTCTGCCAGCCTTTTTGAAGAAGGAGATTAGAGAATTCAGAATTTGAAAATTTCAAGGCTTTTTATGCAACTTTATTGAGAAACAACATACTTCATTTCATGGTGCTCATCCTACCCATGTGTCGTCCTTAGTAGACATACAACTTATTCCCCCAAAGAGGTTTTGGTATCTCTATGGATCAGGGAGCTTCACTATGTCAATAATATTAGTGCCAACAAAGGATGATACAAGCTACGACTTGCTATGGAGAGCGGAAGGATGTGCGTGCAAGGAGTCATTAACTCAAAGTTTAGAAAGAAGAATGAGTGGATGAGAAGTATATAAAGTTTTGAAAAATCATAATATGAGCTTGAGTACATCCTTAGTTAGGATTTTATGGCTCCCCAAAGGAATACCTAGATCCCTAATTTCATCGACTCTACCATCTCCTCAACATACACTTAAGGTTGCTCTTCCCACAACTTTCTAAACAAATGGAGGTGTTAATGCACTCTATGCTTTTCTATTTCATGTGTTTTTGAAAAGATCATGTTGCTGTTCACATGTTTAAAAATCAGATCATGCATAGAATACTAAATGAAGAAATGCAAAAATTTTGAAAAATTTTAAGTTTTCTAGAAAACTCCCCCCCCCCATGCTCATTCTTTTTATTGTCCTCAATAAAACTCAACAAGCTCATGGAAAATGTGATGACAATCAATATACATGGCATGCACATCAGTAAAAACAAGAGAGACATAGGAGGGAAAAGAAAAACTTAGCGGGAATTTGCATCGGTTGCATTCTTCTCTTCATTTTTGGGGTTGCTTTGGAGCTGAATTTCTTCTTTTTATATACCTTTCTCCTTGGTACCTAAAAAACTTATAAAGAAACAACAGCAAACATCAAAGCAAACAACAAATATAAAAGTAAAAATAAATGCTAAAACAAGAACAAAAGTAGAAAATAAATGCAAAAAAATAACATAAAGATGGGTTGCCTCCCAACAAGCGCTAAGTTTAACGTCTTTAGCTAGACGTAACTCACTCCAACGACTAACTAGTGGCTGAGATCTCAAGGGATTGCAGCTCTTCCCTATGAGGAGGGGGAGGTCCTTCTTCACCAATATATGGCTTCAACCTATGTCCATTCACCTTGAAGGAAATTTGGGTCTTGGGATCTAAGATCAAGACCGTTCCATTATCATATACTTCAAGGATCTCATATGGACCATCCCACCTTGAGCGCAATTTCCCTGGAAAGAGTCTAAGATGAGAATTATAAAGCCATACCTTGTCATGAACATGAAAAGATTTCCTATTAATGTGCTTGTCATGATAGGCTTTATTCTTGGCTTTATAAATCTCTGCATTTTGATAGGACTCATTCCGGAGTTCTTGGATCTCTTGAATTTGTAGAAGTCTTTCCTTTCCAGCTTGATCAAGAGATAGATTGAGCTTTTTAATGGCCCAATATGCTCTATGCTCTAACTCGACGGGGAGGTGGCAAGGCTTGCCATAAATGAGACTAAAAGGAGACATCCCAATGGGTGTCTTGAATGCGGTGCGGTAGGCCCATAGAGCATCGGGTAGCTTCGCTGCCCAATCTCTTCCATCTGTGCGAATGATCTTCTTCAAGATGTTCTTGACTTCTCTATTGCTCACTTCTACTTGGCCATTTGCTTGAGGGTGATACGGGGTCGTGACGCGATGGTGAACTCCATATTTCTTAAGTAAACTCCTGAAATGAGAGTTAGTAAAGTGAGATCCACCATCACTAATAATAGCTCTAAGACAACCAAATCCAGAAAAGATATTATTAACAATGAACTTATTAACTACTCAATGATCGTTTGTCCTCGTCGGTATCGCCTCGACCCATTTGGACACATAGTCCACCGCTACAAGAATGTACTCGCCCTCCGACGGTGGAAAGGGTCCCATAAAATCAATCCCCCAAAGATCAAAAATTTCTACCTCAAGGATGGTTTGTAAGGGCATTTCATCTCGCTTTGAGATGTTCAATGCGGATTGACACTTTAGACATTCCTTGCAATACTGGATCGCATCCTTGAAGAGAGTTGGCCAATAGAAGCCACTTTGTAGCACCTTCGCTCCCGTCTTCCTCGACGCAAAATGTCCTCCACATAGAGATGAGTGACACATCTCTAGAATATGCTCTTGTTCCTCCTCCGGAACGCATCGCCGAATAATCTGATCAGCCCCTACATGGAACAATTGGGGTTCTTCCCAAAAATAAAGTTTCACATCATATGCAAATTTCTTCTCTTGATGCGTGTTCCAATAATCGGGGATAGATTTTGTGACTAAGTAATTAAAAATATGTTCAAACCAAGGTACCTTAGTCACCACGGCGAGGAGCTGCTCATCGGGAAATGTATCACAAATCTCACCTGAAGATGTAATGTGGAGTCGAGAATGATGATCAGCCACCGAGTTCTCACTTCCCTTCTTGTCTTTGATCTCTAAATCGAACTTCAATGCGGCATGGTCCGTGTAGACAATGATCTTGCTGCCCAAGATATAAGGCTGAAAATTCTCCAAAGCAAAGACAACCGCCAACAACTCCTTCTCCGTCGTAGTGTAGTTAAGTTGAGCGTCGGCTAGTGTCTTGCTCGCGTAACATATGGCGGTCGGCTTTTTGTCGATTCGCTGCCCCAAAACCGTGCCCACTGCAAAATCAGAAGCATCACACATAATATCAAAAGGTAAGTCCCAATTAGGACTTTGTAAAATAGGTGCTTCCACTAAAGCTTGCTTCAGCTGCATAAAGGCGTGCTTCCCTTCTTCCACAATGATAAAGTATTTTTCCTTGCAAAGAAGAGAAGTCAGTGGTTTTGAAACCTTAGCAAAATCCTGAATAAAGCGACGATAAAAACCGACATGCCCTAGGAAACTTCTAAGTTCCCTTATCGACGTAGGGAGTGCAAGGTCTTGGATTACCTCAACCTTGGCCTTGTCCACTTCCAAACCTTTGCTTGAAACTAGATGTCCAAGCACTATACCTTCTCGCACCATGAAGTGGGACTTCTCCCAACTAAGAACTAGGCGTTTCTTAACGCAAAAGTCGAGGATTTGCGTTAAGTGCTCTAAGCACGCATCAAAACTCGGGCCGAAAACTGAAAAGTTGTCCATGAAGACATCTATGCTCTCTCCTATAAAATTGGAGAAGATGGCCATCATGCACCTCTGAAATGTGGCGGGGGCGTTACATAGTCCAAATGGTATGTGCTGAAATGCATATGTGCCAAACGGACATGTAAACGTCGTCTTCTCCTGATCATCGGGGTGGATAGCTAGCTGATTATACCTCGAGTAGCCATCTAGGAAGCAATAAAATCCTTGACCTGAAAGCTTGTCAAGAATTTGGTCAATAAATGGTCCTTCTTCGTCGCTGCATTAAGCTTCCGATAGTCAATGCAAACTCTCCACTTCGTCGAAAGACGCGTCTGAAGTTCCTCGCCCTTGTCATTTGTCATCACGGTGATCCCCGCCTTCTTGGGGACAACATGCACCAGACTGACCCATGGACTGTCAGAGATGGGATATATGATACCTGCATTAAGCCATTTAAGAATCTCATCCTTAACGGCATCCTATACCTTAGGGTTGAGCCGTCTTTGTGCCTCTCTAGAGGGACGTGAGTCCTCCTCTAGGAAAATGTGATGCGTGCACAAAGAGGGATCAATTCCCTTAAGATCCGACAAGTTCCATCCGATTGCTTCCTTCCTCGCTCGCAAGACCGCCAATAGTCTCTCCTCCTGGTCGTGATCTAGCTGCGAGGATATAATAACGGGGTAAGCACTATGATGATCAAGAAAAGCATACTTCAGCGTCGAAGGTAGCGGTTTTAGCTTGGGTGCCGTCTCGCCGGAGGGAAATGGATCATCCTTGGGCTCCTCGAAGCTCCTGTCCTCAATATCCGCCATCGTCTCCGCAATACAACTCGAGATCTCCGTATCCTCGTAGATATCGACGGCGCCTACCTCATCGAACTCGTGTGAAGGATGTCGCATCAACTTGTTGATGCTCACCTTCATCGTGCTATCTCGAACCTGAAAAATAACTTCACCCTTGCCCCAATCTGTAATCGCTTTTGCAGTAGCTAAAAATAGTCTCCCTAGTATGATGGGAGAGTCGGTGAGGTCCTTAGTGGATTTCATATCCACGATAATAAAATCTACAGGAAAGTAGCACTTTTCAACCTTAACTATCACATCCTCTACTACTCCGTGAGATCGTCTCACGGATCCATCCGCTAAGCTCAACTCGATAAATAATGGCTGCAACTCGCCAAGTGGACAAACGTTATACACTCCCTTCGGGAGTATACTGACACTAGCCCCCGTGTCGAGGAGAGATCGAGTGAACGTCCTACCCCCTATCTCACAACTAATCATGGGAGCTCCCGGATCACGTCGCTTACGAGGAAGCGTACTCAACATGATGGAACTAATGGTCTCACTCATATGGATACGTTTCGGTTTCCTCACCGGGGTGCAAAGTCCTTTCAGGAACTTTGCGTAGGGTGGAATATGCTGGATGACGTCTACTAATGGGATGGTGATAGTAACCTGCCTAAAAGCCTCTAATAATGTGTCATCGCTATCACTCGTAGAGACTTTAGGCCGGCTCAAAAGCTGAGGATATGGCACCGGAGGTTTATAAACCTCGGGATTGAGCTCTGCCCTACTCTCCTCATCGGGTGCCTCCTCATCATCGGAGTCCTCCTCTGGAATAATCATGGGAGATGGACGATCGTCCTTCTCCTCAAGCGGGTCCTTGCGGCGCTTGTGGACCGTATGAGGATCCACTAAGACCTTGCCGCTACGTAGGCCCGATATGGCATGTGCCTCCTCCGATGCACCATCAATGCGAACTTCGTTCACATTATGGGTGCGGCTTGACGATGCTTGACCTACATTCCTAGGATTTGCTAAAGATAGGGAAGGTAATTGATCACTAAACTCAACACGCTTACCCTTCCTTTGCTTGGTAGAAGCATCGGAGCATTGGGCCTTAGCCCCTTCGACTCGGTCGACTCGATCGCTAACCTCATTCAGTTTACTCATCATTAGTGCTAATGCACTCATGACGGGGTCAACTGAAGGTGCCGGAGGTGGAATAGCCGGTGGCGGTGTGACCGCTCGGGGAATACCGGGAGCGAAAGATGTCGGACTCGAGTTCCTCATATGCTGCGGCGCGGATCCGTAGGGCTGATGATATGAAGTGTGCTGCCCGCTCCGCAGCTGCACATAAGTAGGGTTATGAAAACTAGAATAACCCTGATTCGGGTAGGTCGACCTACCCGCCTGGCTCAAACCTGGATATGTAATATGGTTTGGCCGAAATGGAAACTGTCCTTGGATTGCCATCACGTGGCAATCCAGCTCTACATGCTCAAAACTAGAGCAATGTGAACACGGCGAGACATCAACATGTGAAACTGGCGCGAGGTCATCAGAACCCGGTCGAACCTTAAGCGAGTCCATGATCAAGTTCTGGGCTTCCGTCAGTTTCTCAATCTTATCTAAAAGCATACTTGTCGCTGCCGCCTTTGCGTCTAACATCCCTCCCTTAGCAGGAGCGCTCCGTCCTCCGAAGGATTTAGCCGCGTGATGATGGCTATTCTCCGCCACCAACTCGATCAACTCGAGGGCTTCATCCTCGTACTTGCTCATGAACGTGCCTCCACTAGCGGCATCGAGCAAGTACCTGTCAGGTGCACCTAAACCATCATAAAAAATCTGAGTAATCTCATGTTTAGGTATACCATGATGCGGGCATTGTCTCAAGAGATCTCTAAGTCGCTCCCAAGCCTCATAGAAAACCTCGCCCGGCCCTTGTGAGAACTCGCCTATGGCGCGTCTCACGACACTAGTCTTACCTACCGAGTAGTACTTACGAAAAAATGCGTCTTCCATATCTCTCCATGAATCAAACTCGCGGCCCAAGGTAAAGAACCACTCCTTCGCCCTTTCCTTAAGCGTGAAAGGGAAGAAGCGCATCTTGGCCGTCTCGGAGGGGACATTGTGGAATTGGTTGAATTCGCACACCTGGCTAAACTCGTCCACATGTCGATACGGATCCTCCGATGGTAGTCCATGAAAAGTGGGCAAAAGGCCAAGAATATGTGAGTCAATTTTAAAATTCGCACCTTGTCGTAGAGGCGCATTGACTCGCGTAGTCTGCCTTTGGACGATCGGTCTTGCGTAAGCGCTAAGACGTCGTCTCACTATCTCGGCAGGATGAGGGGCGTCTATCGGCTCTCCTCGCCCTGGTGTGGCGATCACTGGAAGAGAATCACTAGAAGTCTCCGATGGAGCTCTAGATGAGGCAAATAAAGCTCTAGATCGCTGGAAGAGAATCATACACGGGATTATTCCGTGTATGCCTCGTGGGTCGCTGACCCTGTCGTCCTCCTCGGTTCCTATGATTCCTATGCATATCTAAAGCCAAAAGATCACGAAACAGCAAGTATATATATAAGAAAGTCAGAAAAGAGTGAAATGAAAAGGATGATGTTTAAATGAAAAATGCTTCACTTAATCCACCTAAAAGATAGATTAAGCTACACACTATCAAAAATCACACCAATAAAGATAATAATAATAATAAGTCACTGCTAACAGAAGATAAAATCTCAGATATATCAATATCGATGTATCAATTAGGTGAAAAACACCAAATAGACCACCAAATTTGCTCCAAAATGTCAAATAATGACCAAATTTAGGTAATCTTACCTCGCTATACCTTTTTCACCACTGATGAGGGTCTGATAACTTCTCTGCAGGTCAGTAAACAACAGAAGACAGAAACATAAATATAACCAAGAAATCAAGCAATGAAATCAATAACGCATGCTCCCCTGCAGCGTCGCCATTTTGACGGATCGTTTTCATGCGTCATTAAATCACAAAGACGATGGTCAAACAAAATTTATAAAACTAAACTCACAAAGATAAGATATAATAATCAAGTATTGTGTAAGAATCGGGTTGATCCAACGAGAGCAGGGTTGACTTTAATCGCAGAGTTGACTTGGTCAAACTTAGGTTTAAAAGGAGTTATAAATAAGTAATAATAAGAATTAATGAATGAAAATGATGTAAATAAGCTAAATAAGAAGTTTCAAGAATTGAAATCTTGGATTTGATACAGAAAAGTCAAAAGTCAAAGTCAAAGCATTGACTCTGACTAACAGTAGGTGTTCTGCAAAATCAGAGAATCAAACAGAGTCAGAAGATTACGAAAATATATATTTACAAACTAGAGAGAAAATGCAACTTATTGATATATATTTCGTAATTTTTAGATAAGAAATGGATTTATTATGAATTATTGAAAATCAACTATTAGAAAATCTCCTAAATTAACACCTCAGAGAAAATCTTCAAATTGAATGGCCAAATGAAATCCGAATCTTGAAATTTCTATGTCAATGGAAAGCTAAGAACCAGAGGAATCCAAAAAGACCAAAATTATCAAATTCTGATTTGTAAATCAAAAGTAATTGAACCCGAAAGTCAATGTTTGACTTCTGATGAAAGATGAACAGTCCTTGGTCAAACGTCAAATTGGAGGGTCAAATGAACTCGGAATTTGATGAATTTGCAATCCACGGATAGCTGATGAAAAGAGAAATCCAATGAATTCAAAATAAAGTGATTTGGATTTATAGTCAAAGAGATATCCTATTTTCAAAATCAGAAACTTTTTGGACAGAAATTTTGGGAAAATGAAGAACACTATGAACTAATTTGCAAAATTAAACTTCTAAATCTAATAAAAACTCAAATTACCTCCTGATAATCAATTGAATATCACTACTAACCGGATGGCCGTAAGAATGGGGCTTCAATTCTCGTGGATTGAAGAAAATTTGCTTGGATTCTTCCTCGCGGACGTTCGGAATTTAAGGGGAAAATTCGATGAAATCAAGGAGAAATTCGCGATCAATCCCGCTCCAATTGCTTCACAATCGAGTCTAAACGCGGGGGGATCACGATGAACTAGAGATCTTCCATGAAATTTGCTTAATTCACTTGACGAATCGATCAAAAGTTGAAGAACAAAGATGGGAATACAGGCTTTTAAAGAGGAAAATTGGCCCGAAGATCGTGGCCAATTGAAGCGGTCGTGGAGATTGGTTGATGGCTTCATGGGAGCGGTTCCTTGGGGCGATGTCGTGGCTTCAATTCCCTAGTGAATCGGCTTCAATTTCGCTTCCGAATAGCCATCATTTTAGCCACGATAGGGCCACGATCGTGGTCCAGATCGTTCGTCGATCGCTGTCCGCTCGAATGGCGGCGATTCCACCACGTAAACTCCCCGATCGCGGCTCGATTGCGCCACGATCGCGGTTCGATCAGACCGCGATCGTGGAGTTCTTCCACAAAACCTCTGAACCGGTCGATGATGCGTCAGGAGAATGGACGGTCCGATCGCGATCAAGCGGCATCCTTTTTGATGATGATCCGACGCTTCTCGTGTCGCCACGTGGCGTAAGGAAAGCGCTCCGATCGCGTCCACTTAAAACGATATTAACGCACGTGCTGATTTTCTGATCGCGTGGACTCGGGTCCACGCGATCGTAGCCGTCCGCGGTGAGATCCGACGCTCGCCACATGTCCACGTCGCCTGCAAGGTAAAACCGTGTGGGAACATAGTCCCACACGGAAGAAATATCAGGAGATTTTGCGTTTAAATAGGGGGGCGGATTCCCCTATTAATATTTTCCTATCTCCCTCTATATCATGCTACACGTGGCGCCCCCACACGGCGTCCGCGTGGGCCCGTCTGCGTGGCCTCCTGCCACGCGTCAGCGCCGCCTGCGCCTCGTGCGGGCCACCCGGGCTTTGCCACGTGGCCTCAGTGCCGCGTCGCACCCCGAGGCGGTCCGGCGTGCCACGTCACCTTGCAAGTAAAAACTCTCTTTTTGCAATTTTTTCAAATAACAATTCAATTTAAAAATCAAATAAAAATCGGAAAAAGGCTAAAACTTCCAAAAATCATATCTTAAAATATACAACTCCTTTTTAATCCAAATTTTCTCCATTGGATCACAAATTCTTTTCTTTTTAATATCATGTCATTTAAAATATCTTTTGAAAGAATAAAGCATGATGAATTAGAATTTACTTAAATCATTTCTTATTAAACATTCTAAATCATAAATTCATCTTGAAATTATCCTTCCAAACATTTACTAACGTCGAAAATCATTCAATAACAGAGATTAAATTCTATTAATTTACACAAAAGATTAATCATCTATTAAGCATGAAATTATCCCTAATTTAGGCATAAATATCAACTTTAGTGAAATGACATGCTAATGGAGAAAATTCCTAAAAAGTATGATAACATGCATCATATTCACATAAAATAAGCATGAATATGAGTTAATTAGGATAAGAATTCAAGTTATAAATTCATGTTATCAGGCATCCGAGCTAAAACCGCTACCTTCTACGCTGAAATATGCCTTTCTTGATCATCATAGTACTAACCCCGTTATTATATCCTCGCAGCTAGATCATGACCAGGAGGAGAGACTATTGGCAGTCTTGCGATCGAGGAAGGAAGCAATCGTATGGAACTTGTCAGACCTTAAGGGAATTGATCCCTCTTTGTGCACGCATCGCATTTTCCTAGAGGAGGACTCTCGTCCCTCTAGAGAGGCACAAAGACGGCTAACCCTAAGGTATGGGATGCCGTTAAGGATGAAATCCTTAAATGGCTTAATGTAGGTATTTTATATATCCCATCTCTGATAGTCCATGGGTCAGTCCGGTGCATGTTGTCCCCAAGAAGGCGGGGATCACTGTGACGACAAATGACAAGGGCGAAGAACTTCAGACGCGTCTTTCGACGAAGTGGAGAGTTTGCATCGACTATCGGAAGCTTAACGCGGCGACGAAGAAGGACCATTTCCCCTTGCCATTTATTGACCAAATTCTTGACAAGCTTTTAGGTCAAGGATTTTATTGCTTCCTAGACGACTATTCAGGGTATAATCAGCTGGCCATACACCCCGATGATCAGGAGAAGACGACGTTTACATGTCCCTTTGACACATATGCATTTCAGCGCATGCCATTTGGACTATGTAACACCCCCGCCACATTTTAGAGGTGCATGATGGCCATCTTCTCCGATTTTATAAGAGAGAGCATGGAGGTCTTCATAGACGACTTCTAAGTTTTCGGCCCGAGTTTTGATGCGTGCTTGGAGCACTTAACACAAATCCTCGACGTTTTCGTTAAGAAACGCTTAGTTCTTAGTTAGGAGAAGTCCCACTTCATGGTGCGAGAAGGTATAGTGCTTGGACATTTAGTTTCAAGCAAAGGTTTGGAAGTGGACAAGGCCAAGGTTGAGGTAATCCAAGACCTTGCACTCCCTAAGTCGATAAGGGAACTTAGAAGTTTTCTAGGGCATGTCAGTTTCTATCGTCGCTTTATTCAGGATTTTGCTAATGTCTCAAAACCACTGACTTCTCTTCTTTGCAAGGAAAAAGACTTTATCATTGAGGAAGAAGGGAAGCACGCCTTTATGCAGCTAAAGCAAGCTTTAGTGGAAGCGCCTATTTTACAAAGTCTTAATTGGGACTTACCTTTTGAGATTATGTGTGATGCTTCTGATTTTGCACTGGGCGCGGTTTTGGGGCAAGACACTTGCCGACGCTCAACTTAACTATACGACTACGGAGAAGGAGTTGTTGGTGGTTGTCTTTGCTTTGGAGAAGTTTAGGCCCTATATCTTGGGCAGCAAGATCATTGTCTACACGGACCATGCCGCATTGAAGTTCGATTTAGAGATCAAAGACAAGAAGAGAAGTGAGAACTCGGTGGCTGATCATCTTTCTCGACTCCACATTACATCTTCAGGTGAGATTTGTGATACATTTCCCGATGAGCAGCTCCTCGCCGTGGTGACTAAGGTACCTTGGTTTGCACATATTGTTAATTACTTAGTCACAAAATCTATCCCCGATTATTGGAACACGCATCAAAAGAAGAAATTTGCATATGATGTGAAACATTATTTTTGGGAAGAACCCCAATTGTTCCATGTAGGGGCTGATCAGATTATTCGGCGATGCGTTCCGGAGGAGGAACAATAGCATATTCTAGAGATGTGTCACTCATCTCTATGTGGAGGACATTTTGCGTCGAGGAAGACGGGAGCGAAAGTGGTGCAAAGTGGCTTCTATTGGCCAACTCTATTCAAGGATGCGATTAAGTATTACAAGGAGTGTCTAAACTGTCAATCCGCATTGAACATCTCAAAGCGAGATGAAATGCCCTTGCAAACCATCCTTGAGGTAGAAATTTTTTGATCTTTGGGGGATTGATTTTATGGGGCCATTTCCACCGTCGGAGGGCAAGGAGTATATTCTTGTAGTGGTGGACTATGTGTCCAAATGAGTCGAGGCGATACCGACGAGGACAAACGATCATCGAGTGATTAATAATTTCATTGTTAACAATATCTTTTCTCGATTCGGTTGTCCTAGAGCTATTATTAGTGATGGTGGATCTCATTTTACTAACTCTCATTTCAGGAGTTTACTTAAGAAATGTGGAGTTCACCATCGCATCACGACCCCGTATCACCCCCAAGCAAATGGCCAAGTAGAAGTCAGCTATAGAGAATTCAAGAACATATTGAAGAAGATCATTCGCACGGATGGAAGAGATTGGGCAGCAAAGCTACCCGATGCTCTATGGGCCTACCGCACCGCATTCAAGACACCCATCGAGATGTCTCCTTTTATGCTCATTTATGGCAAGCCTTGCCACCTCCCCGTCGAGTTAGAGCATAGAGCATATTGGGCCATTAAAAAGCTCAATCTATCTCTTGATCAAGCTGGAAAGGAAAGACTTCTACAAATTCAAGAGCTCCAAGAACTCCTGAATGAGTCATATCAAAATGCGGAGATTTATAAAGCCAAAAATAAAGCCTATCCTGAAAAGCACCTTAATAGGAAATCTTTTCATGTTCATGACAAGGTATGGCTTTATAATTCTCGTCTTAGAATCTTTCCAGGGAAATTGCGCTCAAGGTGGGATGGTCCATATGAGATCCTTGAAGTGTATGATAATGGATTGGTCTTGATTTTAAATCCCAAAACCCAAAATTCCTTCAAGGTAAATGGACATAGGTTGAAGCCATACATTGGTGAAGAAGGACCTCCTTCTCCTCATAGTGAAGATCTGCAATCCCTTGAGATCTCAGCCACTAGTTAGTCGTGAGAGTGAGTTACGTCTAGCTAAAGACGTAAAACTTAGCGCTTGTTGGGAGGCAACCCATCTTTATTTTATTTTTGCATTTATTATTGTTTTAGTATTTATTTTTACTTTTATATTTTCTGTTTGCTTTGATCTTTGATGTTGCTTCTTTATAAGTTTCTTAGGTACTAAGGAGAAGGGCACATAAAAAGAAGAAATTCAACTCCAAAGCAACTCCAAAAAAAATGAAGAGAAGAATGCAACCGATGCAAATTCCCGCCAAGTTTTTCTTTTCCCTCTTATGCCTCTTTTGCTGATGTTGCATGCCATGTATATTGATTGTCATCACTTTTTCCATGAGCATGTTGAGTTTTATTGAGGACAATAAAAGGAATGAGCATGGGGGGGGGGGGAGTTTTCTAGAAAACTTAAAAATTTTTAAAATTTTTGCATTTCTTCATTAAACAGACAGAGGAAGATCGGACGGCAGCGATAAAAAGGGAACCACGATTGTGGCTCACGATCGCGGTTCGATCGTGGCCCAATCGCCCCGCGATCGGGGTTGATTCAGCACCAAACCGAAGCCATGACACCGCCAAATTGGAGCTCCTTCATCGCCGAATCGACGGCACTCCTCTTCCAACTTCATCGGACGACATGGATTGGGGTTTAACCACGATCGCGGCTCGATCGTGGCTCGATCGTGGCCCGACGCCCCCACGATCAAGGCTATCCCACCGCTAAATCAAGGCCGATTCATCGCGGATTTGAAGCCACAATGCCGCTCAATGGAAACCGCTCCCACGACGCTTCCAATCAGCTTCCACGACTGCGTCAATTGCCCACGGTCTTCGGGCTAATTTTCCCTTTAAAAAGCCATGTATTCTCCCTTTGTCGTTTTAAGATGGCTCCACGTCGTCCGTTGGCGTGGCCCGTTAGATGAAGATCGGACCATCATGATGTATCCACGCGGTGCTCCCTGATTGCCGAAATCGTGAAAGATCGCGACCGTCCGATGAAGCCACGTCTGATGAAGCCGTGATCAAATCGCGATGAAGATCAGCCGTCAGATGAAGATCAAGGCCACGATGAGTCCACGTGGAGTCCATCTCTCATCCGATCACGTGATGAGATCTCGTGCGTCTCAATGAAGATTGGTGCCTCCTCGCCACGCCACGTGTCGCTCATCTAAGGCTTCACTTACGATTGGATTTGCGCACGTGCCTTAAGTGATGATCGCGTGGATTCTGGTCCACGCGATCGACGTCTTTGCGATAAAATCCGACGCCAGTGATATCGCCACGTCATCTGCATAGTAGAAAAGTGTGGGAAAATAATCCTACACGGAAGAAAACAAAGGAAAAGGTGAGTTTAAATTAGGGGGCGGTTTAACGCTATTGCGTTACCACCCCAATCCTATTACTAGGGCCCACCAACCCATGGGCCCTCCAACTGTAGATCCCACTTCCACGTGGCGCCCCACATGAGCGTCCGCTTGGACACGCGTGGCCTCCTGCCACGTGTCCACGCCCTGTGCGCCACATGCGCCTCGCGTGGGCCACCTGCGGCCTTGGCACGTGGCCTCAGCGCCACGTCGCATCCGCTCGGTGGTCCCGCGTGCCACGTCAGCTCGCCAGCTGGTCTTGCTCGCCACGTTAGCACCTGCAGGTAAGTAAATCCCTTTTTTAGAGATTTAAATAAGGAAATATTCATGAAAATCAATTTAAAAATCAAATAAAATCAGAAAAAGGGCAGAAATTTCAGAAATTCATAACTTCAAATATACAACTCCTTTTCAATCCAAATTTTCTCCATTATATCACAAATTATTTTCTTTTTAATATCATGTCATTTAAAATATATTTTGGAAGAAGAAATCAAGATGAATTAAAAATTACTTAACTCATTTCTTAATAAATATTCTAAATCATAAATTCATCTTGAAATTATCCTTCAAAACATGCACTAAAGTCAAATTCATTCAATAAAAGAGATTAACTTCTATTAATTTAAACTTAACACAAGATTAATCCTCTATCAAGCATGAAATTATCCCTAATTTATGTATAAATATCGACTTTAGTGAAATGACATACCAATGGAAAAAATATGATAACATGCATCATATTCACATAAAATAAGCATGAATATGAGTTAATTAGGATAAGAATTTAAGTTATAAATGCATGTTATCAGGGAACAAGGCTGGGGAGGAGGTCGACGGGGAGAGGATGAGTAAATGGGGAGGGGAAGCGCGGAGCTGGAGTGGGAGCTGGAGATGGAGGATCGACGGGGAAGAAGACAGGGAGATTCGTGGAGGGGAGCGCAGAGCAGGAGGGGGAGGAGGAGCTGGAGGAGAAGGCAGCGTGGCGGTCCTGAGGCGGTGGCAGCGGCGGCGGCTTGGGGACAGAGGCGTTGGCGGTGGCACGGTGAAGTACTCGTGGCCGGGGCAAGGAGTGGCGGCGGTCGTCGCAGGGGCGGTTGGACTCCTTCTCCGGCCTTCTGTGAGCAGCCACTCGAGATGGAGGAGACTCCTTTCTTTTCTCAAATGACGGCTAGGGTTTGTGGGGGGGGGGGGGTCCGTTCCCATCTTATAGAGCCCAAAATAGGTCGAGAGGAGAAAGGGCCCACTTGAGGTCCACAACCCAAAACCTAAAGATACTCATAGAAATAAAGGTTCTCAAAGAAGAAGGGCTTCGCGAATAGGATCCCGAAAAGCGAAGAACCTACCCGGAAGCCTAAAAGGGAGAGAGAAATAAGCGAGGACCTGCTTAAACACGTGCGGGTCAAAAATTTCACAATAAAGAAAGAAGATAAGCAGATAAATCCACACGCGCGAGAGGGCTCCTCCGGCGCCATGTTATCGTGTCTTGGTGGCGACGTAGGTCGTACGCCACCACAAACGCTTCAAGGACCTCATATGGACCATCCCACCTAGAGCGCAACTTCCCTAGAAAGAGTTTAAGACGAGAATTATAAAGCCATACCTTGTCATGAACATGAAAAGTTTTCCTATTAATATGTTTTTCATGAAGGGCTTTATTTTTGGCCCTATAAATCTCGGCATTTTGATACGACTCATTCCGTAATACTTGGAGCTCTTGAAGTTTTAGAAGTATTTCTTTTCCGGCTTGATCAAGAGATAGATTGAGCTTCTTAATTGTCTAATATGCTCTATGCTTTAACTCAACGGGGAGGTGGCAAGGTTTGCCATAAATGACCCTTAAAGGAGACATCCCGATGGGTGTCTTGAATGCGGTGCAGTAGGCCCATAAAGCATCGGGTAGCTTCGCTGCCCAATCTCTTCCATCCGTGTGAATTATCTTCTTCAAGATGTTCTTGAATTCTCTATTGCTGAATTCTACTTGGCCATTTACTTGGGAGTGATACGGGGTCGTGACGTGATGGTGAACTCTATATTTCTTAAGTAAACTCATGAAATGAGAGTTAGTAAAATGAGATCCACCATCACTAATAATCGCGCTAGGGCAACCAAATCGAGAAAATATATTACTAATAATGAACTTATTAACCACTCGATGATCGTTTGTCCTTGTCGGTATCGCGTCGACCCATTTGAACACATAATCCACCGCTACAAGAATGTACTCATTTCCCTCCGATGGTGGAAATGGCCCCATAAAGTCAATCCCCCAAAGATAAAAAATCTCTAACTCAAGAATGGTTTGCAAGGGCATTTCATCTCGCTTTGAGATGTTTAATGCGGATTGACACTTTAGACTTTTCTTGCAATACTCAATCGCATCCTTGAATAGAGTTGGCCAATAGAAGCCACTTTGTAATACCTTTGCTCCAATCTTTCTCGACGCAAAATGTCCTCCATATAAGGATGAGTGACACATTGATAAAATATGCGCTTGCTCCTCCTCCGGAACGCATCGCCGAATAATCTGATCAGCCCCTACATTGAACAATTGGGGTTCTTCCCAAAAATAATATCGAATATCATGGGAAAATTTTCACTTTTGATCTAAGCAAACCAAGGTACCTTAGTCACAATAGCGAGAAGCTGTTCGTCGGGGAATGTGTCACTAATCTCACTTGAAGATGTAGTATGAAGTCGAGAAAGGTGATCAGCCATTGAGTTCTCACTTCCCTTCTTGTCTTTAATCTCCAAATCGAATTCTTCAAGCATGAGAACCCATCAAATCAGTCACGGTTTAGGCTCTTTCTTGGACAACAAGCATTTTAAAGCGGCATGATCCGTGTACACAATGATCTTGCTGCCCAAGACATAAGGCCTAAACTTCTCCAAAGCAAAGACGACTGCTAACAAGTCTTTTTCCGTAGTCGTGTAATTGAGTTAAGCATCAGCTAACGTCTTGCTTGCGTAAAAAATGGTAGTCGACTTCTTGTCGATCCATTGCCCCAGAATCGTGCCCACTGCAAAATCTCAAAAGGTAAGTGATACGCGTAAAAATACAGTCGTTGAATGCGCAAATTTACGTACCAAACAAATTTATACTCAACTCTTCAAAATATGATTTTTAAATTAGAACAGTGGCAAGTCGAGGTTGAAACCACATGGAGGAAGGTTAAGAGATTGAAATCAGAAGATATTTTTTGGTAGTTTTAGATTTAGATAGCGGAAATGAACAGTGAAAGGAAGAAAATGAGCACGGAGATGAAATGAACCAAACAAGTGCTTCCAAACTCCTTTCAGAGATTGGAAACCCTTGACCGATGGTGGGAACGTCATTTTTTTGGTTTGTAAATGAGAAAAAGTTTATAAACAGATGAGGAAAATAGAAAAAATAGATAGAAAACAATCCTAATCTAAAGATTCGTGATGAAAACACAATCCAGTGATGCTTCCTAATCAAAACATACCTTCGAGAGCCGTATATTTTTCCCGGACTTGGCGTCTTGCATCCAACACGAGGTATGAACAGAAGAGGGAAGAAACTCACTAAGAATAATGTTCAACACATGATGAATGATCAATTGCTGTTTTCTTTCTTTGTGGCTAGCCAATGCTAGAAGCATACAACAAAATATTCATAACCCTAATTTTTTTTGTTTCAAAACTTAAATCAGTCCTAGCAGATTCCTGGAGCTTGAAATGACAATCATTCCCACGGAATTTCAGCTCCTAACTCCATCAGGATCGTCGTATATCGAGGTTTTAATCTAGAGCATTTATGGCCATTTATGGAGAGAGAGAGAGAGAAGGAAGATGAAAAGAGAGGGGCATTGCAAGAGAGAGGGAAGAGAGAGAAGATCACGACGGAATTCCCATTGCAAGAGAGATTATGAGGAAGAAAGAAGAAAGAAAGAGAGAAGAGAAGAAAGCGAAAGAAGGGAAGAAGGGAACAATTTCCGGAAAGAGAGAAAGAGAGGGAGAACATGAGAGAGGGGAGAGGGAGAAGGAAGTTCTTCTCGCGACGGAAATTATTCCATCGCGAGAGGGATCCTGGAAAGAGGGGGAGAGAAAGAAGAGAAGAGAGGAAGAGAGGGAGAGAAAGTGTCGCGGGAGAGAGAAGAAGAAAAAGAGAAGGGGGAGAGAGAGGAAAGACGAGGAGAGAGAACTCCTCGCGACGGAGAAATTTCCGTCACGATAGAGGGAAGGAGAGAGGAAAGAAGCTCACGACGGAATTCCCGTCTCGAGAGAGAACGCGAGAGAGAGAGAAGAGCGCAAAAGATAGAGAAAAAGAGAGAGAGAGGTTATGGGAGAGAGGTTTTACGAGAGAGAGACATATTAAGGGAGAGAAAAAAATGGAGAAGAAAAGGGGAAGACGAGAATGAGCGATCGAGCGAGAGATTGAGGAGAACGGAATTAAGCAATCGCTGTCGCAAGAGATTGAGTGATCGCTTGCTCACGCGCATGCGCGAGAGAGAGAGAATAGGAGAACGGAGAGAAGGAGCCTCTCCTTGCTCTTCTTGCGCGCGAGAGAGAGGAGAGAAGAGGTGCAAAAGGGAAGGAGAGGAGGAAGAAGGAGAAGAAGGAAAGGAGAGTGAAGGAAGAAAAGACGTTACGGAAGAGACGCTTCTCTCTGAGGAGGAGAGAAGGAAGAAGAGAAGAGGAGAAATCTCCCCCTCCTCCTCTTACGCACGCACGCACGCATGCGGGAGTGAGGGGAAGGGAGCGAGAGGGAAGAGGAGAAGAAGAGGAAGAAGAAACCATGGAAGAGAGGGAGGAAGAAGGAGAGAAGTTCTCCTCCCGCCTCTCCTCGCGACGGAAATTCCATCGCGAGATAGGGAGGGAGGGAGAGAGAGAGAAATAGGAGAAAAGAGAGAAGAGAAACGGAATCCGGAGGGAGAGAGGAGAAAAAGAGAGGGAGGCTTTTCCTCCCGCCTCTCCTCACGACGGAATTTCCGTCACCAGAGAGAGAGAGCGAGGGGAAGAGAAAGAAACAGAGAGAAGAAAAAGGGAGAGGGAGAGTTTGCGAGAGAGAAGAGCAAGGGAGAGAGAGAGAGATTCTCTCTCCTCTCTTTTTTTTCTCTATTCCACTTTTCTCTATTAATGTTAATTCATTAGATATATATATATATTTGATAAATCAATATCATTAAATGTTCATAAAATGCTACTAATTTATGAAAAATCAAGAATATCCTTTAAAACATAGAAATGATCAATTTGATCATTTTAAATCATGATAACATGCATTTATGATTATATTTTAAAGAAAAAATGCACTAAATGCATGATATTATTGCATGAAATTTCATGTTATCAGTAAGTCCCAATTAGTACTTTGTAAAATAGGTGCTTCCACTAATGATTTCTTCAGCTGCATAAAGGTGTGCTTCCCTTCTTCCTCAATGATGAAATCTTTTTCCTTGCATAAAAGAGAAGTAAGAGGTTTTGAAACTTTAGCAAAATTTGACATGCCTAAGGAAACTTCTAAGTTCCCTTATCGACTTTGGGAGTGCAAGGTCTTGGATCACCTCAACTTTGGCCTTGTCCACTTCCAATCCCTTGCTTGAGATTGAATGCCCAAGCACTATACCTTCTCTTACCATGAAGTGAGACTTCTCCTAACTAAGAACTAGGCGTTTCTTACATTAAGTGCTCTAAGCATGCATCAAAACTCAGCCCAAAAACTGAAAAATCGTCCATGAAGACCTCCATGCTCTCTCCTATAAAGTAGGAGAAGATGACCATCATGCACCTCTGGAAATTGTCAGGAGCATTACATAGTCCAAATGGCATGCGCTGAAATGCATAATTGCCAAATGGACATGTAAATGTAGTCTTCTCCTGATCATCGGGATGTATTGCTAACTGATTATACCCGGAATAGCCATTTAGGAAGCAATAAAATCATTGACTTGAAAGCTTGTCAAGAATTTGGTCAATGAATGGCAAGGGGAAATGGTCCCTTTTATCACTACGTTTAGCTTCCGATAGTCGATGCTCACTCGTCATTTTTTCGGAAGATGCGTTTGAAGGTCTTCGCCTTTGTCATTCGTCGTCATAATAATCCTCGTCTTCTTGGGGACAATATGCACCGAATTGACCCATGGACTATCGAAGATATGATAAATGATACCTGCATTAAGCCATTTAAGGATTTCATCCTTAACGACATCCCATACCTTAGGGTTTAGCTGCCTTTGTGCCTCTCTAGAGGGAAGAGAATCCTCCTCTAGGAAAATGCGATGAGTGCACAAAGAGGGATCAATTCCCTTAAGGTCCGATAAGTTCCATCCGATTGCTTCCTTTCTTCCTCGCACGCTGCCAATAGTCTTTCCTCTAGTCCTAATCTAGCTGTGAGGATCTAATCACGGGGTTAGCACAATGATGATCAAGAAAACCATATTTCAATGTAGAAGGTAAAGGTTTTAGCTCGAGTGCCGTCTCGCTAGAGGGAAATGGATCGTCCTCGGGCTCCTCAAAGCTCTCATCCTCAATAGCCACCATCGTCTCCTCGATACAACTCGAAATCTCCGGATCCTCGTAAATATCGACGATGCCTACCTCATCGGACTCATATGAAGGATGTCGTATTAACTTGTTGATGCTTACCTTCATTGTGCTATCTCATACCTAAAATATGACTTCTCCCTTTCCCCAATCCGTAATAGCTTTCGCGGTAGCTAAAAATAGTCTCCCTAGTATGATGGGAGAGTCGGTGAAATCCTTCATGGATTTCATATCCACGATAATAAAGTCTACCAGAAAGTAAAATTTTTCCACCTTAACTATCACATCCTCTACAATACCATGAGGTCGTCTCACGGATCCATCTGCTAAGCTCAACTCAATAAATAAAGGCTGCAACTCGCCAAGTTGACAAATGTCATACACTCCCTTCGGGAGGATATTGACACTAGCCCCCGTGTCGAGGAAAGATCGAGTGAAAGTCCTGCCCCCTATCTCACAAATAATCATGGGAACTCCCGGATCACGTCGCTTACAAGGAAGCGTGCTCAACATGATAAGAGCTAATGGTCTCGCTTCCTCGTCGAATGTGCAAAGTCTTTTTAAGAACTTAGCGTAGGATGGAATATACTGGATATCGTCTACTAATGGGATGGTGATCGTAACCTGTCTAAAGGCCTCTAACAGTGTATCATCACTCTCACTCGTAGAGATCCTGGGCCGGTTCAATAACTGAGGATAAGGCACTGGAGGTTTGTAAACCTCGCGATTGGGCTCTACCCTACTCTCCTCATCGGGTGCCTCCTCATCATCGGAGTCCTCCTCCGAAATGATCGTGGGAGAGGATTGGTCATCCTTCTCCTCAAGTGGGTCCTTGCGGCGCTTGTGGTCCTTATGCGGATCCACTAAGAGCTTGCCACTACGTAGGCTCGAAATGACATGTGCCTCCTCCGATGCACTATCATTGTGAACTTCGTTCACATTGTAGGTGCGGCTCAATGATGCTTGCCCTAAATTCCTAGGTTTTGCTAAAGGTTGGGAAGGTAATTGATCTATAAATTGTACTTGCTTACCCTTCCTCTGCTCGATGGAAGCATCAGAGCATTGGGCTTTAGCCCCTTCGCCTCTCTCAAGTCGGTCTCTAACCTCATTCAGTTTACTCATCATTTGTACTAATGCACTCATGACTGGGTCAACTGAAGGTGTTGGAGGTGGTGCTGGGATCTGAGGCTCGAAAAGCTCTCCAAATCTTTGTCCAAAATAATGATTGCAGCGGAAGGTGTTGAATCAAAACATTCAACATTGTGCAAGCACCAAGAATGGATGATGAGATCATCCATTCTAGGTGATCCTATCATCTAGTATGCAATAAAATTCATACTTACTTGGATCATTTGAAAGAGTTCTTCAACCGTTCAAGCGTCCGGCCTCTAGCGGTATCCACACAGTCCCCAGACGATCAGATCTCCTCTTGAACACTCGTCACCACGAGAGGAAGAGAAGAGGGGGGAGAAGTTCCACTAGGCTTGCATGGGCACCTCTATTATGGTCGTTCTCCCCCTATTTATAGACTTTGGGAATGTGAACTTTTCACAAAACCCTTATTATTATGTCTATATCCACCGACGTCCATTGACCTCATGTGTGTGACCCTCTAGGTCCATATATCTCGCCAGTTAATGACTCTATCAACCCAATAACACTTATTGGTCCTTCTTATCAATTAACTATATCAACATATAGATTAATTGAATAAGGATCGATTTAACCCAATCGACAGGTTGAGTCGCCAGCCCGGTGGGTGCCAAGCTACACCACGTGCTCTAGGAGATATGGAGTATATTAGAACTCTTTCATGGAACCCTGCCGTCATTGGTTACCGTGTACGTATAATCCTTCATCCACACGAGACTCATGAATGACTTAGGATATGGTTAATTGTCAAACCCTAATCCGTCACTCAATTTAGTACTGATGCGAGTAGGAAATCATTGAGAACAACTTCTCTAATATTTCCGCTACCTTGGCCAAGGATTTAACCGCATCTCATTCCTTGAGTCAATCTCCTCATAAACCGAGGGTGGATGATCCCATCTTGACCACACAATCATCTTCGTGGACTTCATGTCGTATCCAATATATGATGTTTTAGATATCCCGTGACTAGGGATTCGTAAGTCATAATCAAAACACGATCATCCATCCCCAAGATGTCTTTGGTGTCTCAAGTCAAAGGACCACATACACAATCATGACATGAATCAACCTGATTGACAATTAGGTATATTACCATTCAGGGATTCATACGGATCAATTCAGTGAACTCTTTCTCCAAAGAGCACCCACTATCTATCCTTAATGTCTCCACACCGATGGCTATAGGATCGGCCATACTCATCATATGAGATGGATCAGATAGTGCTATTCTTTCCAGATAATTCGATGTCCTTCTCGAATATCCCACGAATAGGAATGTTTAGAACATATGTTTAAAGACTAGCGATCACTATATTATGATCTCATCATAATTCACTTAGTCATTGCACATGCTCATGGACTTCATTGCAAACATCACACAAGAATGACAATGAATAAATTTCATTTCAACGAACATAAACAAGATTGATGAAAGTGTGATTGGCTTATAGGCCACATAATATCCATCAGGTGGTACTGCTGGTGGCGGTGTAGCCGCTTCGGGAAGACTGGAGGCGAAAGATGTCAGCCTCGGGTTCCCTATATGCTGCTGCGGATCCAAAGGGCTGGTGATATGAAGTGTGTTGCGCGCTCCGCTACTGTGCATAAGATGGGTTATGAAAACTAGTATAACCCTGATTTGGGTAGTTAGACTTACCCGCTTGGCTCAAACCTTGATATGTCGTAGGGTTTCGCCGGAGTGGAAATGGACCTTGGATTGTCATCACGGGACAATCCAACTCAACATGCTCAAAACTGGAGCAATGTGAATACGGAGAGACATCACTATGTGATACTGGAGCGAGGCCATCAGAGCCCAGTCAGATCTTAAGCGAATCCATTATCAAGTTCTATGCCTCGGTCAGCTTTTCAATTTTATCTAAAAGCATACATGTCTCCACTGCCTTTGCATCCAACATCCCTCCCTTTGTGGGAGCCCTCCGTCCCTCGAAGGATTTAGCCGCATGATGACGACTATTCTTCGCCTCCAACTCGATCAACTCGAGGGCTTCATCCTCATATTTTCTCATGAATGTGCCTCCACTAGCGGCATCGAGCAAATATCTTTCAGGTGCACCTAAGCCATTATAAAAAATCTGAGTAATCTCATGCTTAGGTATACCATGATGTGGGCATTGTCTCAAGAGATCTCTAAGTCTCTCCCATGCCTTACAGAAAATCTCACTCAGCCCTCGTGAGAATTCGCGTATGGCTCTTCTCACGGCGCTAGTCTTACCTACCGAGTAGTACTTACGCAAAAATGTGTCTTCCATATCTCTCCATGAATCAAACTCGCGGCCCAAGGTGAAGAACCACTCCTTTGCCCTTTCCTTAAGCGTGAAGGGGAAGAAGCGCATCTTGGCCGTCTCGGAGGGGACATTGTGGAATTGATTGAATTCGCACACTTGGCTGAATTCATCCACATGTCGATATGGATCCTCCGAGTAGTCCATGACAAGTGGGTAAAAGACCAAGAATATGTGAGTCAATTTTAAAATTCGCACCTCGTTGAAGAGGTGCATTGACTAGTGTAGTCTGCCTTTGAACGACCGGTCTCACGTAATCGATGAGACATCGTCTCACTATCTCGGTGGGAAGAGGGGCGTCTATCGGTTCTCCTCGCCCCGGTGTGGCAAGAGCTGACATAGGATCACTAGAAGCCTCTGATGGAGCTCTGGAAGTGTCGAATAGGTCATCATACAAGGGATTATTCCTTGTATGCCTCGTGGATCGCTGATTCTGATAACCTTATCGTCCTCCTCGGTTCCTATGATTCCTATTCATTGCTATATCAAAAAGATCAGAGAAAAACAGATATATCGATGTCCTCATCTCAAATAAGTGAAAAACACAAAATAGATTACCAAATTTGTACCAAAAATGTCAAATAAGGGCAAAATGGTACTCTTACATCGATATACCTTTTTCCACTACTGAGAGGGTCTGATTATTTCTCTGCAAATCGGTAAGTAACAAAAGAAAAAAAACCAAAATATGACCTCGAACTCAAAGACAAAATTAATAATGCATGCTCCCCGGCAACGACGCCATTTTGACATAGCGTTTTATGCAGTCGTTAAAACACACAAACGTCAATCAAACAAAATTTATAATTCCGAACTCACAATAACATAGATATAAAATCAAGTATAGTGTAAAAATAGGGTCGATCCACAGTGAACACGGTTAACTTTGATCGTAGAGTTGACTTGGTCAAACTTAGGTTTAAATATAAATTTAAAGAAATTAAAGTGATATATAATCAATGTTAATGATATAAATATATGAGATGAGATGTTTTAAGAATTAAGAAACTTAATTTTATGAAGAAAGTTCAAAAGTCAAGGTCAAAGCGTTGTCTTTGACCAATAGTTGACTTTCTATAAAATCATAGGATAAAAAATTTAAAATAGTACAAAAATTATATATTCAAAAACTAGAGAGAAAATGGAAATTTTTGATATATAATTTATGATTTTTAGAGAGAATTGGATTTAATATGAATTATTGAAAATCAAAGATAAAAAAAATCATGAAATGAACACTTCGGTGTAAATCTTCAAATTGACTAACCAAATGATATCCAAATCTTGAAATTCACATATGAATAAAAGTTTAACAACCAGAGAATTCCAAAGAGACCAAAATTGTCAAATATCACTTTGTATTTTAAGATTAATTGATCGTGCAAGTCAATGCCCAAATTCGGATTGAAAATGAATAGTTGATGGTCAAACATTAAATTGAAGCGTCAAATGATGATGAAATTTTACGATTTTCCTATCCACAGACAGCTGATGAAAAAGGAATCCAATGAAACCAAAATCAAATGATTTGGACTTAAGATCAGGGACAAAATCTGCAAAAATCACACCCAAATTTGGGCGAAATAAAAAACCAAATGATTTTAAAAACAAAATTCACTTTATTGATGTCCGATCTGATGAAGGCTATTTCGACGGCCGCGATGTGTCCACGTCGCACGCAAACAGTGGGCATGATCCCACGTTGTGGGGTCCACGATCTCCCTTAATCCCAGTCGTCCGATCTTCGATCGGACCGTCATAATGCATCCACGTGTCTCCCCACGATGAGCTTCATGCACGATTTAATCTCGACCGTCGGATTTCACTTATGAGATTGACGATAGGGAATTGCGCACGTGCTTTGATGATGATCTGGTGGACACGAGTCAACGCGATAGACGCATCTTACAAGTTCCAATCGCATCTGACGCGCCACACGATGCCATGTCGCCTGAAATTTAAAACATAAAATAACAGTCCCACATAGGTAAACTACCACGTGGCCTTGCATGCCACGTCGCATCTGCGCGGGTCTCACGCCAATTTTTGCCTTTTTAATCTAAAAAAATCGAAATAAATTCTAGAAAAATCCAGAAATTCATATCTTCATAGATATAACTCCTTTTAAACTCAAATTTTCTCCATTGTATCACAAATTTCTTCATCTTTAATATTATGCCACTAAAAATATAAATTCAAACAAGAAAATGGGATGGACTGAAAATAATACTAAGTAATTCATTAAGAATTCTCTCTTTTTAATCATCAAATCATTCTTTTCTTGGAATTTATCCTTTTAATCATCTACTAAAGTCAAAATAAGTCAAATAAATTGGTTAATTATAAATTATTTAATCTTGAAAAAGATCAAACATCAATAAAGTGAAGTAATTAACCCTAAATTAATGCAAAAATATGAACTTTAGTAAAATGGCATACCAATGGAGAAAATTCATAAAACTATGATAACATGCATCATAATCACATAAAATAAGCATCAATATTAATCAAATAAGATAAGAATTTAAGTTAAATATGCATGTTATCAGTTATGACTACATTTTATGTTCTTATCAACACGCGCGCACACACACACACACACACACACACTCTCTCTCTCTCTCTCTCTCTCTCTCTCTCTCTCTCTCTCTCTCGCAATGAAGTCTTCCTCTTAAACTTAGGGCAAAAATCTCTCCAACTCGCTATTGACGATTTTTTAAAAACATTTTGGCCTTCAGCGATCTCTCAAAGAGGCATCAACTTCTCATAGCTCACTCTACTACGTGTTGTCATTGGAAATCTCTCTTCTCCTATAGGAGCCTTCTTCAATGAGTTCTCTTCTTTCTAAAATCTGGTGTGTTTTTTTCTTTTTAGTTTGTGTGTTCCTTAGGATCCTGATCTCAAATTTGACTTTGGTTTTTAAGGTGTGTATTTTCAAGGGAAGTGTTAGTCTCATTATTCCACTCATCATATAGACATTCGAATCATAGTAAGCATATTTAGAGGATCATTCTAGGGGTAGCTAGTGTTATTGTGTGTGATTTCTTAATATATTCAAAGGGGAAGACACCGAATATCAATTTCAAAGGAAAAAGTCAAAGGTGAAAAGGCAAGCCAAATCCAGAGAACGTGGAGAGGAAGAGATGAAGAGGGAGAGAGAGGGAGAGAGAGAAGAGAGAGAGGGGAGAGAGGAAGACTTTCCTCCTCCTGCCTCTTCTCGTGCTGGAAGCAATTTCCGTTGCAAGGAGAGAGGAGAGGGAAGAATACGGGAGAGATGGAGAAGGAATTTTCTACCTCCTTCCCCTTACGCGTGCGTATGCCCGCATGCAGGAGAGGAGGAAGGAAGATGGGGAAGAGAGGGGCTGAGAGAGATATATATATATATATATATATATCCTCTCTTTTCTTTATTTAATTTTTCTTTAAAAAATCATTTTTCAATGATTTAAATTTCTAAAAACAACAAGAAACAATCTCAGAAAATCCAGAAAATAAATAAAAATCTCATTTGTTTTTAGAAAAATTATATTCTTGATGAATCATGTCATTAAATGCGCATAAAATGTTAATAATGTATGCAAAAATCAAGAATATTCACTTAAGAATGAAAATTATCATTTAAATAATTTAAAATCATGATAACATGCATTTATGATTAGATTTTCAAGAAAAAGTGCATAAAATGTGTGATATTCGATCTTGGTTGGCCTTTCACCCCTAGCCACAAGTCATCCCCGTATTTTAATGCATGAAATTGCATTTATCCATGTTATATCTAATATATGACATTTTAGATATCCTGTGGCTAGGGGTTCATAAGTTATAATAAAAACACGATCATCCATCTATAAGATATCTTTGGTGTCTCAAGTCAAAGGATCACATACATGACCATGACATGAATCAACTTGATTGACAGTTAGTTATAATTATTATTTAGGGATTTTTTTTGAATAAATTAAGTGAACTCTTTCTCAAAAGAGCACCCACTATCTATCATTAGTGTCTCCATATTGATGTCTACAAGATCAGTCATACTCATTATATGAGTTGGATTAGATAGTGTTATTCTTTCCGAACAATTCGATGTCCCTCTCGAATATCTCACAAATAAGAATATTTAGAACATATGTTTAAAGATAAGAGATCATTATATTATGATCTAATCATAATTCACTTAATTATTATATATGCTCACAGACTTCATTGCAAACATCACACATGACTGACAATAAATAAATTTCATTTAAATGAACATAAAAAAAAAGAAAGTTTGATTGGATTATAGACCACATAATATCTATCAATCTCTTACTTGGACTAAAGCCAATCACCATTGTGCATCAACCCTATAGTTGTGTAATGACACTAAAAAACTTCTTGAGCTAAAGGCTTAGTTAGTGGATTTGCAACATTTTCCATCGATGAAACTCTTTCATCACTAGATCTCTTATGGCGACGATCTCACTAATCAAGTGAAAGCACCTCAGAATGTGATTAGACTTTTAATGAGACCTTGGCTCTTTCGCTTGTGTTATTGCACCATTATTGTCACACAACAATGGAATAAGGTCTGAGATCGTAAGGACAACACCAAGGTTTGCGATGAACTTTTTCAACTAGACTGGCTCCTTGGCGACGTCACTCGGTCAATATACTCAGCCTATGTCGTCAAATTAATAGTGGTGGGCTACTTGGAACTCTTCCAAGATATTGTTCCCACATTCAAAGAGAATAGGAATCCAGAGGTAGATCTATTATCATTTGGGTCTAACAAAAAACTTGAGTCTGTGTAACCCTAGAGCTTTAGCTCCTCTCCCCCATAGACTAAAAATAAATCCTTAGTCCTTCTCAAATACTTAAGGATGCATTTCATGGCGTCCCAGTGACTCTCACACATGTTAGCCTAAAATCTACTCGTAACATTTGCCAAATGCCACATATGGTCTTGTACATCGTATAACGTACATGATGGATCCAATCGCCGATGCATACGAGATCCTCTCCATCAATGCTAGATATTCAAGAGTCTTAGGCAAATGCTCCTTAGATATCTGAACTCCACGTCTCATCGGTATGAAACCTTTCTTAGAGTTCTCCATGCCAAACCTTTTGACAATAGTGTCTATGTATATGGATTGCGATAAGCCCAGTAACCTCTTCGATCTATCTCTATAGATACGTATTTCCAATACGTAGGTTGCTTCTCCCAAATCCTTCATGGAGAAGTTATTTGACAGCCACGCCTTCACTGATGATGATATACCTACATCATTCCTAACTAGTAGGACGTCATCTACATATATGACAAGAAAAGTGATCACACTCCTACTGATCTTCTTGTACACACAAGGTTTGTCTTTATTCTTAAAAAATTCATAAGATGTGATCGGGTCATCAAATCTCATATTCCAACTCCTTGATGCTTGCTTCAATCCATAAATAGATCTTGCAATCTACACACCTTTTCTGGAAACTCCTTGGATGTATAACCCTCAAGTTGTATCATATCACACCTCTTCCTCAAGGTTCTGTTGAGGAAAACTGTTTTTACATCCATCTACCAGACCTCGTAATTATAGTTTGTAGCTATGACAAGAAGAATCTTGATTGACTTAATCATAGCAATTGGTGAGAAGGTTTCGTCATAGTCAACTCCTTGTCTTTGACGATAACCCTTCGCCACCAACCTTGCCTTGAAGGTGTCAATCTGTCTATCATGACCAATCTTCTTCTTGAAGATCCACTTACACTTGATGGGTACTATACCCTCTGGAGGGTCGACCAAGTACCATACTTGGTTTTGATGCATGGACTAGATCTTCGAATCCATTACTTCTCGCCATTTCTTGGAGTTAGTATCATTTACCACTTCATTGTAGGTTAAAGGATCACTATCTCTTAGGTGGAGAGTATTGATATCATCCGTCACACTATGTCCCACATATCGTTCTGATTGTCTCGGTACTCTACAAGTCCTACGTAGTGCCTTTATATGTACTTGAAGATTTTCGGGGGCTAAGTTCTCATATAATGAGGTAGCATTTGTGTTTGGATTTGGAACTTATTTTAATACTACTTTACTCCCACTATCTCATCTCAAGAGATACTCATCTTCCAAGAAGACGACCCTTTTTGTAAGAAATATAGATTGTTCTTCATGGTGGTAAAAGTAGTATCCAATCATCTCTCTCGGATATCTCACATAACTCAGTCCTTGATTCCATCTTATCTGTATCATGTTTCTTAACATGAGCAGGACAACCCCATACTCTAAAGTAAGAGAAGTTCAACTTCTTCCCTTTCCATATCTCATATGGAGTAGAAGCTACAGATTTGCTAGGTAAGATGTTAAGGACACACGTTGCTATCTCAAGCGCATATCCCCAAAGGGATATTAGAAGTTTCGAGAAACTCATCATAAATCACACCATGTCCAACAAGGTACGATTTCTCCTTTCAGAAACATCATTCATCTGAGGTGTGTAAGGAGGAGTCAATTGAGCTAGGATACCATTATCCTTAAGGAACTGTGTGAACTTTGTACGTAAAGTATTCGCCTCCTCGATCTGATGGAAGAGTCTTGATACTCTTTCCAGATTTTTTCTCCACTTCATTCTTAAACTCTTTGAATTTCTCAAATGCTTCGGACTTATACCTCATAAGGTATACCCATCCAAATCTAGAGAAATCATCCGTAAAAGTGATGAAGTAGAAACTGCCACTTCTGGCTTGGATAAGCATCGGGCCACATACATCAGAATGTATTAGCTCCAACATACCCTTGGCTCGCTCTCTGACGTATCGTTTTATGCATTTGTTAAAACACACAAACGTCAGTCAAACAAAATTTATAATTCCGAACTCACAATAACAAAGATATAAAATCAAGTATAGTGTAAAGATCAGGTCGATCCATAGAGAACACGGTTGACTTTGATCATAGAGTTGACTTGGTTAAACTTAGGTTTAATAAAAGATTTTAAGAAGTAAAAATAATATTTTATGAATAGAAATTATATAAATATACTAGATAGGATATTTTAAGAATTTTAGAAACTGATTTGACGAAGAAATGTCAAAAGTCAAGGTCAAAGCGTTGATTTTGACCAACAGTTCACCTTCTGAAAATTAGAGAACAAAAAGAGCTTAAAATATTACAAAAATTATATAGTTAGAAACTATAGAGAAAATGGAAATTAATCATATAAAATTTGTGATTTTTTGAGAAGGATTGGATTTATTATAAATTATTGAAAATCGAAGATTAGAAAAATCCTGAAATGATCACTTTGGAGTAAATCTTCAAATTGACTAACCAAATGATATCCAAATCTTGAAATTCACATATGAATGGAAAGCTAACAACTAGAGGATTCCAAAGAGACCATCAAATTTCACCTAATATTTTGAAAGTAATTGCACCCGCAAGTCAATGCCCAAATTCGGATTGAAAATGAACAGTAGATGGTCAAGCGTTAAATTGAGGGGGTCAAATGATAATGCAATTTTACTATTTTTCTATCCACAGAAAGTTGATGAAATAAGGAATCCAATGAAATCAGAATCAAGTGATTCGAACTTAAGATCAGGGAGAAATATTTGTTTCAATATCAGCAAAAATCTAAACCAAATTTGTGCAAAAATGAAGAACAAAACGACTTTTAAAACAATATTAGCCTACCAAATCAATTCTAAATTACAATTCTTACAAGGAGAATGATCTAATCACACTACTAACTCGATTGACATGAAGATTTGGCTTCAATTCATGCGGATTGAAGAGTATTTGATCGATTTCGCCTTCGACCTCATTTCGGCGTTCAAGGGGAGATTTTGATCAATCCTTGCAATGAATCGCGATGAATCCTGCCTCAATCTGATCGCGATCGAGTCTAAAACACAGGGAAATCACGATGAACTCAAGATATGCCTTCAAAATCACTTAATTGCTTCGCGATTAATCAAGAATTGAGACACAAAGAGGGAAGAACACCATTTTATAAGGAAATGTTGCGCAAAAATCGCGGGATGTCCGATTCGGTGAGGACCGATCGACGACCGTGATCGCGCGATGATCGTTAGCCATGATCCCACGATCCCATGTTAATCACTCGTCCGATCTTGATCAGAAACTCTTGATGCGTCCATGTGTCACCCACGCGCCTTGTTCTGCCACGTGTCCTGCAAAGAAGAGGTTAACAGGGAACATAGTCCCACACGGAGGAAATGAAGGGAATTGGCAAGTATAAAACGTGGGGCAAAATAACGCAAATGCGTTATTAAGGTGATTTGGATACCAAGGTTATAACCCAACTTAAGGTGATTTGGATACCAAGGCTATAACCCAACTTAAGGTGATTTGGATACCAAGGCTATAACCCAACTTAAGGTGATTTGGATACCAAGGCTATAACAAAAGAGGACCACACGTGAGTTCATAACTCTTGTGTTTCAGCCTAGATTTTAATATGCAAGGGGTTTATATTTTATATGTTCTCTTCTTTATGGTATATCATGGTTATCTTTAAAACTATACCCTAGGATATAATTGATGAAACAAATCAATGCGGTCATTAATTGCACACCGATTCGTGTCAAAAATAAATCCAAACTCACCAATTTTATGATTTAATCAAGAATTGAATAGTATATTGGTAAATAAGGGTCGAATCCACGGAGAAATAAGGGATTTTTGAGAGATATTTTGGAATTTGATCAAATCGGACGATGAATTGAGGTGAGAAATTAGGGAAAATGGTAGATTTGGAAAGATAGACGAATCAACGGAATCAAAAATCACTCGATTTGGATCAAGATTCGTGGAGAAATTTATAAATGAATCAGGGAGAAATTTTCGAACGCGATTAAGAGAAATTTGAAATTAAAAGACTAATTAAACTAAATTAATGATCCTAAATTATAAATTGATGATTCATGACAAAATATTAGAGGGAAAACATGTAATCTAACCCGAGATAGAGATCAAAACAATCCAATTAATTGCCGGATTCAAGGCTTTTCCTTCCGCGATTTAAAAAACGATCATCGGTGTTCAAAATCGATCGACAAAAATCTCACTTTCAATCACTCTATGGATGCGGAAATGAGTCTAGAAGTGATTATAAGCAAGAGATTCAGGGATGGAGGTATTTAGATAGATCAATTGAGCAAAATCATCCAAGAATATATGAAAATCTCGAAGAACATCTCAATTTATAGCCAATTTGGGTGTAATCTCCGATGAACCGCTTCATCCGCGATCAATGGCTCTGATTGATAGCATTAATGCAAATCGTTACCGTTAAGTCACAGCAGTTGGATCGCCGATCGCCCGCCGAGATTTTGCCTCGTAGCGTGCATTATAAAAATGCATGTAACATCCTTTGTTTGATCACGATCAGACGCTCAGATGCGTTTCTCGTCCGTTTAATCTCAGCCGTTATAACTCGGTTGATAGACAACTGAGATTATATCGTTTTTAAAACGATTCGATGACGATTAATGGTGTGCCACATAACCCCCCTCTTTAAGTGAAGATCAACGCCTTAGATTCTTTTCGTGATCGGACGTTCCACAGGCTGCCATATCACACCCCGCTCGTCATCGTTGATCACAATTGATCGGACGCTCCAGATTGCGCCACGTCACCTACACACTAATATTAAATTGAAAAATCTATTTTAAATTAGAAAAACTGATTATTCATTCCGGAAAATCCTTAGAAATTTATTAAAAATTCAGAAAAATTCCAAAAAAAATCCTAAAAATTAGAAAATTCATAACTTTCAAAATACAACTCAAAATTAATCCAGATTTTTTTTTATTGGATCAGAAATTCAATTATCTATCATCATAAAAATTCAAAATATTTAAATAATAAGAGAATAAATTATTCTTTCAAAAATACACTAATTTCTTCTTGAAAAACAAAACTTAGAAAAATAAATGAATGTTTATAAATATTTTCTCTTATTATTTAACATTAAAACTTAATTATAATATCAAATTTAGATGGGAATAATCTATTCTAAAATAAATTCTTAATTATGCATAATTATCCCTAAGTTAGTACATTTTGATATTATAACTTAAAATTGCATGACATGATAGAAATGCACTCAAAGTATGATAACGTGCATACAAATGGAATGTTTTATGCCTTAATTTGTATTAATAATCATGTTTTTGCGTGTTAAGATTGCATAGTATCAATGATCATCTCAATAATCATATACATGCATCAAATACATGTTATATATGGTAAGAAAATATGAATGTATTAATAAACCAAAATACATAAAATAGGGGATCTTATAATAGGTCCATCTATATTCCTAGTTTCACATTCAAATAAATGAATCTAGTTCAATGCAAAAATTAATCACATTAAAGTTTTATAAAATAAACATGACAATCATGCTTAATAATAAGGAAATAATTATTTAAACACTTTAAATAATTCTAGAAATTTTCTCAATTTAAAATAATTTAACTCTTAAATTATTTAATTGAATAAATCTAAAATAAATAATTCATAAATTAACTACCACAAAAATTTTAAAAAATTAATTTATTTCAGTCAATAAAATTAATTATATATATTTATTTATTTTTAAGTGAATAAGAGAGAAATTTCCGAAATTAAAAATCACGAAAAATCAAAATTGAAACTGAAATTGACTAAAATTATGATTCGAAATTGAAATCTAAAGCTATACGAAGGAAGATTAAGATGAAACATGGTCTCTAACCCAAGATTGTGCTCGAATTGATCAAATTAGTCACTAGATCAATGGCTTTTCATTTCCAAATTCAAAAAATGATTGTTGATGTTCAAGAGTTGATTTCTTCCTATTCTCCTAACGAAATCTCACTTTTCAAGCACTCTGTGGATGTGGAAATGAGTCTAGAAGCAATTGAAAGCAAGAGATTCAAGGGATTTGGTGTCTAAACAGTTCGATTACTCGAATTGCCCTGGAATGTTTTACAATGTCGAAGAACACATCTATTTATATGATGAATTGGGGGTAACCGTCCGATCGAACATTTAATCTTCGATCAACAGCTCTTACTAAACACGCGATTGTGAATCGTTAAAATTAAGTTGTGGTCGTTGGATCTCCGATGGACTGTCGAGATGATGCCACGTCGCGTGCATTGTAAGTAACGCATTGAACCGCCGCCATTTGATCTCAATCGGATGCTCTAGATGCGTTTCATCGGTTTTAATCTCAGCCTTTATAACTCCTCAGATCAACGGCTGAGATTAAATCATTTTAAAATGATTCTTCAGAAAATGAGATTTCTCCTTTAAGTAACGATCGACAGTCATGATTAAAAGCAAGTCCTCTATGTTCTCAAATTTCTTGCAAACCTCTTATCGGTTAGCTCCATTACCCATTATTCGCAAACCTCTACTCTATTCCATTACCTTTAAAGATATGTATGTTGGAGGGAGGATCGGTTTTAGGCCATGAGAATAGGGAAAGAATCTATGAGTTGATTTTTGATGTACTATCTTTTGGCCTATGGGCCCTTTTGTAACCTTTATGGCCATGTCCTCACCTTTTTGGTACTATCGTTTAGGTCATCCTTGTTATGAAGAGCTAAAAAAAATGTACATTGGCTTTCTCTAAAATTCTTTTTGTGGAAATATCATTATTCCACCTACTTCAGTCACTATGAGATTCCATATAAGCCCCCTTTAATCTCATTCATTGTGATGTCTAGGGCCCCTCTCTAACTCCTTCTATCTCAAGCCATCTTTACTACATTATTTTTCTTGACAACTTTAGTCGTGTCATTTGGGTCTACCTCTTATAGGACCGCCCCAAGTCCTTGCCATTCTCACCTCCTTTATCACCAAGGTCATCACTCAATATTTGACTACATGCATTGGAGATCGTCCATGACTCCCTTCGCCTTTTTTGTTTTGCTTGTGGAATTATCCATCACACCACATGCTCACATACATCAAAATAGAACAATGAAGTCAAATGGAAACATTGTCAACTCCTTGATATTACTCAAAACTCTTCTCATAGAGATGAATGTTCACGACTATGTGTGGTCCAATGCTCTCTTAACATACACATATCTCCAAAATCAGCTTCCGTCCATTTCACTTGCTCGGGCCATTTCCCTTCATCTCCTACCACCCAATTCCTTACTCTTCTCCCTTCCTCTTTGGAGTTTTGGTTTCATTGCTTTTTTCTTGGAACATTCACCCTCTCTTTCCAATTTCTCACCTCCCAAATGCTCTCAAACGGGTTTTTGTTGACTATCTGCGGATGCAAAAGTGTTATCGAGTTTATTTCCCTATTGCTCATTGCTACATGATGTCAAGCAATGTTACTTTCCACAAGGAGTCTCATTTCTTCTCTCCTGCGCCAATCCCCCCTTGCACTACCATACCTCCTCTAATCTCGTTTTCCTTCCTTGATGATCTCTACGGATCCCTTACTGGTCAGAATTCTCTTCCTTAGTCCACCATATATTTCCTCTCTAGTCTACCATAACTTCTCTTTCCTCCGGTTGAATTTCTACTTCTATAACGTCTCCCCTGATGGATATTGTGTGGCCTATAAGCCAATCACACTTTCATGTATCTTGTTTATGTTCATTAAAAATGAAATTTATTCATTGTTATTCTTGTGTAATGTTTACAAAGAAGTCTATGAGCATATGCAATAACTAAGTGAATTATGATGAGATCATACTACAATGATCACTAGTCTTTTAACATATGTTCTAAACATTTTATAGGGACATTAAATTATTTGGAAATAATAGCACAATCTGATCTGACTCATATGATGAGTACGGCTGATCTTGTACCCATAGGTGTGTAAACACCAAGGATAGATGATAACATGCATTTAAAACCTAAATTCTTATCCTAATTAACTCATATTCATGCTTATTTAATGTGAATATGATGCATGTTATCATACTTTTTAGGAATTTTCTTCATTGGTATGTCATTTCACTAAAGTCGATATTTATGCATAAATTAGGGATAATTTCATGTTTGATAGATGATTAGTCTTTTGTTAAGTTTAAATTAATAGAAGTTAATCTCTTTTCTTGAATGATTTTGACTTTAGTGAATGTTTTGAAGGATAATTTCAAGATGAATTTATGATTTAGAATATTTATTAAGAAATGAGTTAAGTAATTTCTTATTCATCTTAATTTCTTCTTTGAAAATATATTTTAAATGACATGATGTTAAAAAGGAAGAAATTTGTGATCTAATGGAGAAAATTTGGATTAAAAAGAGTTGTATATTTAAAGTTATGAATTTTTGAAGTTTATACCTTTTTTTGATTTTGATTTTATTTTTTTAATTGATTTTTCTTTATTAAAATCGCGAAAAAGGGGTATTTTGGTCCACAGACCCCGTAGCTGACGTGGCAAGGAGTTGACTTGGCGCGGAGCTGACGTGGCATGCGGGACCTGCGCGGATGCGACGCGGCACGCAAGGCCACGTGGCAGGGCCGCGCGTGGCCCACGTGAGGTACAGGTGGCACGGACACGTGGCAGGAGGCCACGTGGACGCCTGTGAGGGGTGCCACGTGGCAGGTGGGCTAGCAGGTGAAGGGCCCACGGGTTCCCTCTCTCTCTCCCGCCTCCCTCTGTCTTTCTCCCGCCTCCCTCCCTCTGTCTCTCGCCTCCCTCCGTCTATCTCTCTCCTGCCCTCCCTACCTCCCTCTCTCTCTCTCCTGCCCTCCCTCCCCTCTCTCTCTCCCTCTCTCCCCGCACGGGTAAGAAATTCTATCTCGCACGTGAAACCGAAAGCTTCCGGTGACACCGGAAGCGAAAACCGAAACCGAACCGAAGCCTTTGGTTTGACTTTTTTTTGCCACCGCCGCTGTCGGTTCGGTTCGGTTTTCGGTTGTCCGGTACGGTTTTGGAGAACCTTAGTAATGACTAAGTGAATTATGATGAGATCATAATACAATGATCACTAGTCTTTACACAAATGTTCTAAACATTCGTACTTATGAGATATTCAAGAAGAACATCGAATTATCCGAAAAGAATAACACGATCTAATCCAACTCATATGATGAATATGGTTGATCCTATAAGTATCGGTGTGGAGACAGTAAGGATAGCCAGTGGGTGCTCTTTAGAAAAAGAGTTCACTAAACTGATTCATATGAATCCTTGAATGGTAATTATATTTAATTGTCAATCAGGTTGATTCATGTCATGGTTATGTATGCGGTCCTTTGAGTTGAGACACCAAACACATCTTGTGGATGGATGATCATGTTTTTATTATGACTTATGAATCCCTATCCACGAGATCTCTAAAATGTAATATATTGGATACGACATGAAGTCTAAAAAGATGATTGTGTGATCAAGATGAGATCATCCACCCTCGGTATTTGAGGAGATTGACTTAAAGAATGAGATGCGATGAAATCCTTGGCCAAGGTAGTGGAAATATCGGAGAAGGAGTTCCCGATGATTTCGTACACGCATCAGTATTAACTTGAGTGACCGATTAGGGTTTGATAGTTGACCGTATCCTAAGTCATTCATGAGTCTCATGTAGATAAAGGATTATACATACATGGTAATTGATGACAAAAAGTTTTCATAAAGGAGTTCTTACATATTCCATATCTCATAGAGTACGTAGTGTAGCTTGACACCCAACTGGCTAGCAACTCAACATATCGATTGGGTTAAATGAATAAATGCCTTCTTGTCAATAATGAAGCATAGGAGACTTCAAAGATGTCGATGCATTGCCTTGTCCTTCTTCGACTCGTTAAACCTAGAGACTTAAAATAAATTTAATGAAAGAAAAATAGAGATTCTAGACGATAGAAACCACAAAAAAACTAATTAATGGATTCAATGATGGATAAATATAATACAAGATAGGATGTTAGAATTATAGATTAATGATGATTGAATTCCTGTTACATATCTCTAGATGACTCTTGACTGTTCACTAGTGAAATCCCTCTCTAAATGTAGGAATATAAAAAAAAAGATTATTATTTCAAAATTTTCACGAGACTGAAATGGGCCAGTGGGCTACTACGAAAATGTCTACCCTTGTCGTCCCGTGCGCTCATCGCCCGGAAGGCGGAGGCTGGGAGAATAAGGGACTGCGGCGCACGACGGCGGACCGTTAGAGGAGGTAGAGATTCATAGTAATACCCTTCTCGTCCTTTTATCTCTGATAATCCCTGCTTGTTTCATCCTCGTCGCGCCATCCCGTACTCTTGAAAAAGCTTTTGCTTCGAAATTACATAAAGAATGAAAATCAGATTTCGAACCTAATATCCCTCACTGCAGATTAAGTTCATTTTCCTCCATAGTATTCATCACCTGATATTTTCAGGATCGTGGCAAAGGAGAGGAAGCTCATGCGCTGATTATCTCCTATGTTCGAGTACTCTTGAGAAGGAAATGGGGAAAGCTTCAAAGGATAAAAGAGTAGGACAGATCAATTAACTTCCTTAGTTTTTTCGCCACTATTAACGAGCCTCGACTGTTCTTCAGGATATATATTACCGGAAAGCAAAGGAAGAAGGTTGGCGTGCTCGCAGCGCATTCAAGCTCCTCCAGATTGACGAGGAATTCAACATCTTCCAAGGTGAACTCCTGCGACTTCATCTCTAATTTAATCATGAATTACTCGTATTATCATTTTTCTTTAAAAAATCAGGGGTCAAAAGAGCAGTTGATCTCTGTGCCGCTCCCGGCAGCTGGAGCCAGGTAATGATTGATCTCTTAAGGTGAAGGTTGCTGATCTCTGAGATGGCGTCCATTTATAATTTTAACGCCATGAAGGTTCTGAGTCGGAAGCTCTATCTCCCTGCTAAATCTTCATCGGAATCAGGGTGCCCTCTTTATTATTTGTCTGAATGTTTTTTATTAGTCGATGTTGTTGATTGTCGTTGATTTGAATATTCAGGGACGAAGTTCCTCTTGTTGTTGCTATTGACCTTCAACCGATGGCGCCCATCGATGGCGTGATTCAGATTCAGGGAGATATTACAAATGCTCGAACAGCTGAATTGGTTAGACTCACTGAATTATTTCACCTTTTTTTATTGATGTTTAAATTGTGATAGCCTATGCCGAAAAGTTTTGTTCAAAAAAATAAAATGAAAATTACGGAGCCAGGTCATCAAACACTTCGACGGATGCAAGGCTGACCTAGTTGTTTGCGACGGTGCTCCTGATGGTGAGTGAAAAATACGATTTTGATGATTTATTTCGACAGAAAGTACACTTAATGAAGAAAACTTAATGAATAATCTGCTGAATGCAGTCACGGGGCTTCACGACATGGATGAATTTGTTCAAGCTCAGCTCATACTGGCGGTGAGATTTTAATCTTTCCTAACTGTACCGATTCGAGCAAATGAAGAGCTTGTTCGTGAATCTCTAGGCTCTGACGATCGTCACCCACGTGCTGCGCACGGGCGGGAAATTTATCGCGAAGATATTTCGCGGTAAAGATACGAGTCTTCTTTACTGCCAGGTTAGACGGTTCCTTTCTCGTTTCTCTGTTCGTACTCAGATCTAGCGAGTTTGCGCTGCGGATGCCAAGATAGTTGCCAGTTTGTCACGCGGATGTTTCTTTTTTTCGCAGCTGAAATTGTTCTTCTCGAGTGTCACCTTCGCCAAACCGAAGAGCAGTCGCAATTCCAGCATTGGTGAAGCCCGTTCCCTGTTTGATCTTATCATCTACTTTTCGATCTAATCTCTTTCTTCCTGGATCACAGAGGCATTCGCCGTCTGCGAGAACTACTCCCCTCCGGAACACTTCAACGAGAAAGACCTTCACCGTCTTCTGGAGAAGATCGGGAGTCCTTCCGGAAGCAACGATTTAGGCGAGCTGACGTCATATGCTACCAGTTCAATTCATCGATCTCTAAATCTCACCTCTCATTGGTTTTCATTTTTCTTAATTATTCGGCAGACTGCGGCAGTGGCTGGCTGGAAGGTCCGAACAAGGTCTACATCCCGTTCCTGGCGTGCGGCGATCTGAGCGGTTACGACTCCGACCGATCTTATCCGCTCCCCGCTACCGCAGAGGGCGGCGCAGCTTACCGGAGCCTAGATCCCGTGCAGCCTCCCATCGATCCTCCTTACAAGACCGCCATAGCGAAAAAGAAGAGTTCGTCGCATCCTCACTCTTGATTGTTTCATTTCAAGCAGCGTTAGTTCGTGGGAGAAATGGGCCTACTCGGCAGCAATTTGACCTGGCTCTGTCATACCAACCTTCTCTCTCGCTCTCTTTTTCGTGTAAAATTCGTCATCAATCGTATACATCGGAAGGGATTCCATTCTTCCTTTTCCCAAACCACCCTCCACTCGGCGTCACGTAAGCCTCGGGGACTGCTTGAGGGAGGAGCTGTTGATGAATTTGATGCAGTCGTCGATGGCTTGGGCCGAGTGGGACTCCGGCGGGGAAATAGAAGGGTGGAGCCGCCGCGGGGGGAAGGCTCTCTTGCTTTGCCGGGGAACGAAGCAGAGCGTAGCCGTCACGACTGACTCGCCGGCGCGCCGAAAGAACCTGGCCGGCAGGTTATGCCACTGCCATCGGCGAGAGGCTTCCTTGACGGGTAAACTGCCCTGCTCGTGCGCCATTCTCGGCATGGGCTCTGCTCCGGACGATGGACCGTGAACCTTGATGCATAAGAAGTAGACTAGATGTGTATATATAGAGAGAGGGAGGGGAACAGATGCCTGGTTGTGCTGGTCTGTTGGTGCAGGATGCGGTGGGGACGGTCCCAGCGGCTGTTGGTTCGTGTGTCCATGAGACCAGGGGATGGGAGAGAGAGAGAGGGTGAGATGATAAAGAAGATTTCTAATCAACAGAGGTACAGGGGCGGGTCTCCTAATAATTCAGAATGATTGAGTGGCCAATCAAATCAAAGTACTGTTTAATAATTCAAGAAGGGCAGCCTACATCGAAGATGCTCATTGTTATGATATTGGAGTTGGTAAAGAAGAAAAAGACAACCACTTTGATAACATGTGAAGAACTCAATGATGAAGTTAGCCAGGTAGAGCAACAAATTACAATTCCAACGTGAAAATGTATAACCCATTTTCAATTGCTCTCGGATAAAACGCTGTCAAATACCATCAGATCTGCGATCTGTTACATCAGTTCCATTGAAGCAGATCTCAGATGGGTTTTAAATCTGATAAGTAGATCTGATCAAGGTTTGATCATAGGACTAACTGTTTGGAGGTCTGATTATAGGAGTGGTAAGAGTCTTATAGGTCTTATTTTATAGGTCTGATTTGTGGTTGTTTAGAAGCCCTTCATAGGGCTGATTTGAAACTGTTTAGAAGTTCTTTTATAGGTCTGAGTTGCAGCTGTTTAGGAGCTCTTCTATAGATTTGATTCATTATTTGTTCATCATTCTAGGCATATCAAGAGCATTATCCTCGACAAGTGATGTGAGGAAATCTTAGGCACTCGATCTTTGCATTTAACGAGAGCTGTTAATCTTCACTTAAAGCGAAGGGTACGTGGCGCATAACATTTCGTCACTGTATCATTTTGAAATGATTTAATCTTAGCCATTCATCTGATGAGTTATAACGGCTGAGATTAAACTCGCCTGATGGATTCCCATGGACATGTGGCTGCATCTTGAGCGCTTAATAAAGATCAATCGACAAGCGTTACACGATGCTTCTTCTTCACGTGGTGAGATGACGAAATCTTAGCGTTTCATCGTGAATCTAGCGGCCATGACTTAACGGGATTGATTTGCATTCTTATGTTACATCTGAGTCGTTGATTGAAGATGAAGAGGTGAATCAAATGGTTGTGCCCACAACTCAAGGTACCCATGCAATCCTTCTAGGAATTCTCTTCTTTCTTTTCTTTCTCGCTTAGTGAAGAGCTTTGAAGAGGAGATCCAACCATTCGGATACCATGTGGATATCGCTAGAGGCTAGATACTTGAATAGCTTCAAGAACTCCTTCAAGACAACCTTGTAAGTATGTTTTCTCATACATGCCCAGAAAAAGAAACACAAATAGTCTGACATGTTGAAAATATTAAAATGACACATGTATAAATAGTGGGGCATATATAGTGGGTTAGGTTATATCCTTTAAAGGATACTTAACCCAATTATCACACGTGCGTGCATACGTTGCAATGTGGCGACATGTAAGCATACTTCGCCACATTAGCGCGTGAAAATAAAAACATTTTTTAATCAAAATAAAATTGAAAATAAATCGAGAAAAATTTAGAAAAATGATATAATTTTAAAAAAAACCCTTCAAATTAAAGAATTCACAACTTTTAAAATATAGTTCCTCTTTAATCCAAATTTCTTTTTTTGATAAAAAATTAGATAATAAGATAATAAATCTTTATCTAAACAGTAGGCTCATTTTTTTAGAAAATAAATCTAGAAAAATAAATGAGTATATATAAAATATTTTCTCTTATTACTTGTAATTAAAACTGAATTATAATCTCAAATAAAGATATGAATAATCTCTTTTAAACTAAATTCTTTTAATTATAAATGTTTATCTCTAAAATAATGCATTTCGAGAATATAACTTGAAATTTGCATAGAATTATAAATAAGCACTCATAGTATGATAATACGCATAATAATGGAATGTTTTATGCCTTAATTTATATTAATAATCATATAATTAGATATATAAATTGCATGTTATCAACCTTCTTATGTGGAATGAACGACATCACAAACTTTATTTACTTTCATGCATGTTTGTGCAATTATGATCGATAATGCCATTAAGAACAAGAAGATGATAGAAGTTCTTGCCGAGAAAGTGAAGGGGCAACTCACATCCTTTAGTGAAGAAATGCATGTGCCATTAACTAAACATAGTAATCTTATTTATAAGTTAGTTTTTCAAACAAGATTGATCTAAGAAGAGATTCAATAAAAAAATTGTACAATAATATATATATATATATATATATATTTATATATATATCTGCTTAAGTAAACATATATGCTTAAGTAAAATTTGTATCAATCTATAAGACAAAACATATATAATATATGTTATTCAGCCTCCCAGTCCCCTCCAATTCTAGTCTTGTGTGGGTGGTACTGTCGTCTAGTCGACAGCTTCGACTAGACTCTGAACTCGTCCACATCTCCTAACCCTTTCTCGGCCTCGCATGCCTACACTCTGAACTTGAGTTGGCTCCCCCGCAGAGCAAATCATCGGGATCCTCGATAATCTGGAGATCAAAGGCCCGTGGCAGGAACTTCTAGGTACACTCCATGCGCCATTGCCGTGGACCTGTCCCAGGCGACAAGCCTGGGCGGCACTATGGCAGGCTTGCATTTGCATCTTTCCCCGATGCTAGTATTCTACCTTCCGCTCCAGCGATCAGCTGCGATTGAGAAACTTGGATTGAAGGCATCTCCATCAGCTAGAATCAGTCTCCAGTATTACCAGGATTAATCCATTGCTGAAGAACAATTAGGGTAACTGGGATAGATCTTGTCCCGTTGACGACGAGATGGTGGAAAAGATCATCTTGAATGCTCCTCAGTATCTTGGGATGATCTCCCATGAACTCTCCCCCGAACTCTACAGCGGAATTAATAAGGCTGAGAGCAAACAGTTGGATATCCTCTTCGTATCCCTCGTCGGTGACCTCAAAAACATTCAGCAACGAGCTAAGGAACTGAAAAATGTCGGCCATGCACTTTCCTCCGTACCCTTTTCCTCCTCCCTCCTCTACTTCTCGGTAACGCGACAATCTAAGCAAGAGTTCGCCAAAAGAATCTATTCTTAAGAGAAAGAGTTTACATGTCGTCAGATAGGGTTTCTTGGGAAGGGACGACAGGAACGAATACCGAACAAATTTCTTCTCACTCCACTGTTGTACAAGAACATTCTGCATTTGCCTCTGCCACAAATAAATGGATACTAAGCGAAGATGAAAGTAAGGATGCTGCTCTTCGGTCGTCTCACAAATACCAAAGTGCCGCCGACATAATTCTCTTCAAGGTATATATGCTTAAACTTTAAGGGGTGATTTCTTCGTCTTCATCACTCAGGAATAGCTGATGGACTTAGAATGTATCGGCTGTAATTTGTAGTTCTGATCCTTTACAGAGTATTTTTACTGCATATTACGCCATTGTTCTGTGTATGATATCTTTTTGTCATTGTCATATGACTTTCTGTAGCATTAAAATAATCTTTTCATGATTTATTCACCACTCATAACTAGAAAAGAATCTGCATGGAGAACAACAGTATATCACCAGGTTTTTTTTGTTGAAATATGGGGTTGATATTTGTAACATTTTATGCAGTTAAGAATTTTGCTTCAATGGTGGGTTAGAAGATTTATCGCTTATTAGTAAAAAGAAGAATCTTAAAAAGTTTCGATGGAAAACCAGATTCCTGCTAAAAATTTCTCATCTTCATGAATCTCTAAACTCTGCAAACTGAAGTACTCTTTCTAGTTCTGACTGTTCATTGTTTGTATGAGCTTTGAGCAAATGTGCTTCACGAACATAGATTTCTCATCTTCATGAGTCTTAAAATTCATAGGAGCTAATCAACTTTCTAGTCGTGGATGTCCACCATCTGTACGAAATTGAAGCGAAATAATCATATGTTCTCCCTTCTTTAACTAAATTTTTATTGTTGTGAAAAACTATAGCTTTTATACCCATGTTAGTTTTATGTTTTCCTCCTACATTTTCTCTTCGGAATCATTTCAGAACGTAATTTTTTGAACTAATTCCATGATCTTCCATTGATTCTTCTTCATTTTTCTTCCTCTTCTTGTTCCAAATCATTTGCCAATTTTTATGACCATCGAGGAACCGTTTTTTATTTCTTTTATTCCAGGATTATGTCCTTCTTGATTCGAGGTCTAATTTTTTTATAGTAATAATGAGTCTCACTACATCGAATGTCAATTGCAAACGTTTCACAGCGCAGTTCTTTTTTCTTCTACCAATCAAGACAATCACTTCAAGAAAAAGATGGAGGTGGAGGTTATTTCGAGGGGATAGTTGACTTGGGTTGAGGAATGACCACTATTCGTTGATAGAAGATTGCATGAGAAGATGGTGATGCTTTTGAAAGCAGGGGCAGGGACAACAGCGATCCGCTTGAATTGATTGGTTTGCTCCAATGTTAGTGTTATATTTCAAAGCATTAAATGGACTAATTCGAGAATAGTTGGATGATAACAAAATTTTTAAAGATTGACATTCCTTATTTCCATTCAACAACGTACCACCTGTTCCTTTATGTTTGGTAAGTAATGGAATCGTTGCTTTGGAATAAAAAGGATTACTATTTAGGTAATCTAATCCATTATGGTTAATCAATCCTGAACCCCCCGCACTATTTCTTTTTCCAGTATACAAAAGGGGGGACTTACCTAACTCAATTCTTATGAAATTGCCAATCAGATCATTTGTCTTTCTTCCAACCGAAGAAATTTCCAATTCTTATGAACATTCGATAGAACTCTTTTGTTCTTGGTCGCAATTTAATGTCGAGCAAGTTTGAAATTACTGAATACGAGAGAGAGAGAGAGAGTTCTGATGCTTTCTTTCTTCGCTGTTTGTGGGGCTGCCTTAAAATTCCTCTGGGAAGAGTTCGTCCTTTATAGAAGGAGCTATCCACTGAATCTGTATGTTGGTGGTTTCCCACAGCTCGTCTCCACGTCTCTGGACTAGGATCCCCTTTTTCTTCATCTCGATGATCACCTTCCTCAACAGCTCCGGAACCAGATCCTTCAGCGCTCCGGCCGCACCCTTCACGCACGTGTCCATCCTCCTCATAAACCCTAGCCAGAAATTCCTAAAACTAGGGTTTTGGTGCAAACTAGTCAGAAAGAGCAGCAACACCTCCGCCGACAGCTCCATGGCTTCCATGAGCGTACCCTCCGTGCTCCTCATCTCTCTCTCCGACCCTTCCCTCCTTGAATAGGCCGCCATCTTCTGCTGCAAATCGTCCACCAGGGCGAAGACGACGTGATTGAAGCACCACATCGAGCTCACCGTAGTAAACTCCAGCTCCGCCGCCCCAACAGTAAAACAACGGCGAAGCGCCGCCACTGCATGGTTCCTGATCTCCTCTCTCCTCATCAGACTGATTTTCCTCATCGCCTCCGCGAGCTTCATGAAGAGCGAGACGTCCATGTTTCCTCCCGCTTTCCCTCCATCTTCGAGGACACTCGCGCTACCGTTATTCTCTCCAACTCCAGATTTCTGCCACTGAACTAGTCTCTGAACAGAATCCCCCATTAGATCGATTATTCTGATGCTTTCCTCCAGAGGACAATTCTTTGAAGTAGCAAAGCCTAGAGCAGCCTCCACGCAGAATCCGTAATTCGATCTGTTGATGTGTTTTTTCTCCTCCATTAGCGTGATGAGGGCTTCTACAGAGCGTTTAAATGTTTCCGGGTGCCGACCAGTGATGGCCAAGAGCTGCAGCACAGATTTCCATCCGATTTGGGTTTGCATGGCGCTTCTATGATCCATCAAGATTTGGACTATGAACTCCGAGACGCTTTCGCTGCAAGAATCAAAAATCTCTTTATCCAGCTTCCACATTAGGTTGATGGACTTGAAGATGAGATCCTCGGAGGATTTGTCGATCGAAGAAGACCGAGAGAAGAGCTTCAAGCAAATAGTAAACAGTCCGACAATGGCTTTCTCCAAGAAGGGACAAGGAGAGAAGAGAGGCAACTGAGCTACTACAGTAAAAGAGTCGTGAAATTGCGGCCAAAACGCCGTGAATCTGTTAATATTCGCTTGAGAGATGGCCGCCAGAATGTCCCAGCAGAGCCCCACTGTCTCTTCTTCATCCACTAAAGTGTTGAATTTCTGCCCTTTTCCAGCAGCAGCGAATATGAGTGTCCGGCCTAAGGTTAACAGAGCTTCTTCCGGTAATTTTGAGCTCTCGGAGAAAATATTTCCTATTTGGCATTGCTGGATAAGCTTTAAGTTGTTCTCGAGCTCACTGCAAGCTTCGGCGAGAGAATCTGCGCCGTTATCTAGAGAGAGAAACTGAGAGAATTTCCCCATTAGCCCGGATCCTTGTCTGCTGGTTGCTGTCCGGCCAACGGCGGGCGAAGGGAACAAGACAGCGGATTCGGACTTGGAATGAGGGGAGATATTAACGGAAGCTGGAGAGTCTGTGGGTTTCTCAGGCTCGATCAAAGGTTGGGGAAGAAGCTTGAGGGTCTTGAGCTTCAAGAGACAGTCGAGGATATTCCTCCATCCTCCCCGAATCGCGGGCCCGAATCTGTTTGCGATGGTGAATAGAGCGATGGTCGCCATTCTGGATCTGACGTCATTGGTGAAGTTGAAAAGTGTTTCCTCTGGTGTAGCGTAGGGGTTTAATAATGAAGTGAACTTGGAGAAACAAGTGATGATCTCGTCGATTATATCTTGAAGCCCGTGCTGCGAAATTCGAGCGATGGAGAAAAACCCTTCTACGCTGACGTGAAGCGTTTCTTCGTCGTCCGCGTGCTCGAAGATGGCGGAAAGAGTAGCTATCGATGGCCCAACGATGGCTGCGAAAGCATCTCGGCAAAGTCTCTGGTTGAAATCGCAGAATATGAACGATTTTTGGAGTTTGGATCTGCGCACCAGCTCGATCCAACGGCTGGTAGACATTTGAGATGGGGAGCCGGACTGCGCGAAGAGAGTGATTGCGTTGTTGGATATGGACTGGAAGAGCTCGGAGAGATAATCTCTGGGGAGGTCTTTTCCGCCATTAATGGCTCTGTTGTTTCTTATAAACTCCTCCTCCGTCATTTTCTTCTTCACCTGCGGGTTATGCTGGTCGGTATTGAGCATTATCAGGGAATAGCAGAGAACAAATACGGCATCCATGGTAGCAAACATATCTGTCGACTGTTGCTCGTAGAATCTCTCCGAAAAAGCTTCAAGAATTCTTTGAATTTTCTGAGATTCTCCCGGAAGGCGAAATGTCTCGAGGAAAGTTCGCAAAGCCGTATCCAAGATCACGCCCGGGAAGTCAAAAGTCAACGCGAACTCCTTTAAAACCTGGACATTGAATTCTCCTGGTTCACCAAGGAAATCTCCGATCTTGTTCTTGTCTAATCCTGGAGTAAATCTGAAGAAGAAAGCGATACTCTTGGGATCTGGGTTATCGGGAACAAGACGCGAGATCTTTAAAAACTCGAGCCCTTTCTTCTCGTCCCTGTTGAAATGGTTCCCGGCCATCATGATCTTCTTCTTCTTGAACTTCCTCAAGCGGATAAAATCAACCCAGCCTTCTAAATCACCGATGATTGCGTCTGATCTCTCGATCCAGAAAGGCTTGAACTCAGAGATTACAATCTGGGTGTTTTCTCCATTAAGGTTACTCCCGGAGCTCGTATTATCAGCAATGGCGTCGACGAGGGCGACAAGACCTTCGAAAGCCAGAATCTGCATTGGAGATAAGGAGGGGTTCGTGGGGAACGCTGCTCTGCAAAGAGATCTCACCGTCTCTTCGAAGATATCTTGCCGTATCGGATCGCAGTCGTAATTCACGTACATCTGGATAGCGAAAGAAGGTTGCCTGCAAAACCCGATAATACCATCCAAGGCTATCTCCTGAAGGTGGGATCCATTCGGCCCCGGTGCCATTCTTTGTAACATGCAGGAGAAGAACGCTTCCAGTTGTAGCCGCAGCGATCTGGAAGATTAGGGCTTTTCAGGAAGCAGAGTATGAAAGATATTCGACCTTTACAAAAATCAGAAAACCGTACCCGCGCAAAAAGTGGTACAAATTGAGAACCGTGCTGCAGATCGTAGATAAAAGAAGAGGGCTAGATCTTGTCCCGTTGACGACGAGATGGTGGAAAAGATCATCTTGAATGCTCCTCAATATCTTGGGATGATCTCCCATGAACTCTCCCCCGAGCTCTACAGCGGAATTGATAAGGATGAGAACAAACAGTTGGATATCATCTTCGTATCCCTCGTCAGTGACCTCAAAAACATTCAGCAACGAGCAAAGGAACTGAAAAATATTGGCCATGCACTTTCCTCCGTACCCTTTTCCTCCTCCTTCCTCTCCTTCCTCTTCAGACCGGGAATTCGAGTTACACTCATCTGGTTGAACTTCCGGCAATCGAGCAAAGATCGTCTGCACTAGATCGTGCATGGCGTAACGTGCAGACCTCTGAAGAAGATGCCCGCGCAAAGAAGATTGCTGCACGACCTGGAAGCAAGTATTAACCAACATGCAAACAGCGTGATCGGAGAGAAGAACCGCCGCTTTATGCTTCATAAGCGTTGCCATTACTTGCAGAACTCTCATTAAAACAGCATCCTCTGCCGCCGGATCCGTTCGCTCTAACCGACAGGCGGCGGCGCCGAGTACCACAGCGTGAACTGCATCTCCTGCGCCGGGAGTTTTCTCATCGAAGACTCCGAGTTTAAGGATTTTGTGTATGGCGGAGAGGGCGACTCCGGTTGCAGCGGCGGGGACGCCACCGCTCTGAATGACATCTAGAAATGGGCCCAAGTAGATGGCGGGCACGATGGTGAGCCAGTTGGAAGTTCCGGGTTGGAAGATGACGGAGCGGAGCGAGCGGAGAGAATGGAGAAGGTGGGTGTCGCTGGATACGAGAAGGTCGCCGTCGACGGGGCTAGGAGCGAAGCTGCCGCCGTCGGAGCTCCGACGGATGGCGGCGAGGACTGCGGAGACTTCGGTGTTGAGCATGCAGGAGACGCCGAGGTTTCTGAGGGGGCGTTTGAGGCATTGGTCCTCGCCATCATGTCTGGTGGACTCGTGGGTACGTTGTCTGGCCATCGGTAGGGGGCCATGATTGAGAGGGGAAGGAGAAGACGGAACAAGAAGATCAGGTTTTCTCGTCAAAGTCAAAGTCAACGATACGATCTCCACCTTCGGCGGACGAGGGGCCTCAATATAGAGAGTCAGAGAGAAACTCTCTCTCTCTTCTCTCGCTGTTCTCTCCGGGCATCTCTCCTTCTTTCTCTCTCCCGCCCTCTCTCTCTTTCTCCCGCTCTTTTCTCTTTCTTCCTGTTTCTCTCCGACCATCTCTCCTATAGTCCCTCCCTCCCCCTTCTCCCTCCCTCCTTCCCTCTCTCTTTCTGGTGTCACCGAAATATTTCTCTTTCGGTTTCTACTATCGAGTCATACAATTTATTTTAGTCTCGCCGCGATTAAGTCTCGTCGCTCATAATGAAACTACCCTAAGATTAAGATCCTACGCCTTACATCTCACTCTCATTCCTCTCCTTCTTCTCTCTCTCACCACCTTCTCCCCGTTCTCACCACCTTCTCAGCACCTCTCTCACAAGAAATTTCTCGCGCACGCGAAAACCTCCTCCCCGTTCTTTTCTCTCTATCCTCGCCGTTCTGATCTCTCTTCTTCACCCTTTGTCTTCTTCTCCTCCCCCCTTCTCCTCTATCTTTCCGCATCTCCCATACGAGAGAGAGAAATGTCGGTTTCGGTTCCGTTTTTCTGTGTTCACTATAACTTTGGTGAGCCCTAAACGATACTACCGCTAGTTGCGGTCCAGAGGCTGGGGTTTCCTTGAATTCGCTGGGGTTAAAGATCTCCGCGACAAAATAATGGCGCCGGAAGGATCGGCGAAGAGGTGCATGCTCGCTAGTCGACACCCCTCTAGAGAACAAAGATTTCTATATCACGGAGTTAGTCGATTTGGTCACGGCAGCCGACCGTCTTTAGTTTGCCGGAGATGGGATAAGGCCGATGACAGCCGGCAGAGCTTTCACAGTTTCGGAGCGGCCGGACGTGCGCGTCGACATCATCATCTATTTTTTACGGAACCATGGAAGATACTGACATAACTCAGCAATATTCTTCGATCATGATTTATTTCACACGGCGGAAATAAATTACGCGGTCGTGTTCATGGTGAAGAAGATCTGACGTCTTCTAATGATCCAAGCTTCACCGAATCATGTCTCACTTACATGACTTCTTGATCTTGAGCGAAACCACCGCGAAACGGCGGTTGATAGGGAATCGAATAGAAGTCAGATGTCCCCACTCCCGATTTTTATATAGAGAGAGAGAGAGAAAGAGGGAAGACTCACTACAGGACGCAGAACCGAATAAAGTTTCTTCCGACGGACACGTTGACTTATGTCGGGGCGAAGGATTGGTAAGTAGAAAATCAACTAGATTAGTCGTCGTCGGATTCATCTTCGAGTTCCAGGTGAATGGATGTGCATGAATATAATCGCCTGTTCGTAACGAACCTCGTCTCGGCTATTACCTTGTCCGGTCACCGTTGACCTTCTCAAATCCCTCTTGTCGTTATGAGCGCATGCAACCAAAGCGTCTTTTTCTCTAGATAAGATTTCTGGAAAATATTCGTCCGTTCTTTTGGATTTTCAAACCCAATCGAATAAAATAAATGCATGAAATATGCTACTTTACCCAAGCCTACTTTCTCCTTTGTCTATGCAGAGCTTGTCTGGGCTCCATAAAGATCTGCTTCCCTCCGAACCACGCAACGGAATAGAGCTGATTCTGCGGCATGAGAACTTTCTCAACGAGGAGAGAGAGGGGGGAGGAGAGGGAGAGAGCGAGCTGGGGTCAAGTTCCCATTATTCATTCATCAGCGAGACTACCTACTGGAATCACTCGATACACAGTGCCGTCACCTTCGGTTCGAGATCACTTCGAATATTCACGCTGATTATGTGATATGCACATTAAGTTTCCATATCCAGGCCCTCCGCGTACTCATCTTCGAGGTCATCGAGGGGGTAGCAGGTATCCTCCCCCCCTGTGTTCCACAAGAAATGCGCGTAATTTGCCGCGTGGGCAGTGTTGCCAGGGTCGGCGGCTATGGCTTCCAGATAAGTCTCCTCCGCTGCCCCCAAATCGCTCTTCACCATCCACAGGAAGCTGGCGTACCGTCCCAGGGCCTCCGCGTCCGGCGGTTGTATCTCCGCCGCCCTCTTGAAGTAGTACTCCGCCCTGTTTCGACCAACCCCGTTTCACCTTAGTAATCGATAATAAAAGAGTGATTAATGATCGTGAGAAAATACCTGTCGTGGTCGCGGGAGACGAGGTAGAGGAACTGGGCGAAGTTGCCGAGGATCATGGCGTTGGTGGGGTCCTGGCTGAGAGCCTGCTGGTACATGAGCTCCGTCCGGAGGTAGTCTGGATAGTCCTCGTCGGGCGCCGCCTCCACCACCACCGGTGCCACGAAATGCTGCAGTGTTTCCGGGTCTAGGTCCGTTGACTGCATCCTCGCCGCCTCCTCGACCATTGAATCCCATACTCTGCTCTCCTCTTCCACCGGGCACCACCGCCATCCCTCTCTCCTCCACAGCCGGTAAGGACGAGATACCCTCGTGCAGGATGGTCCGGCGTTGGTTCAGCAGAGACAGGCCTTCAATCCAGCGTCCGTCATCGCTGGCTCCGGCAACTCGCCCCGCCTTGCTTCCCCCTCCGCCGCCCCCATGCCAACCAGACGAAAACGACTCTGCTGATGGCGTCGCCGTGTGCCGGCTCTCCTCTATTGCCTCGAAAGTTGAGGTCATGGCAGGAGACGGTGACAGCAGCGGAGACATGGCCACTGGCGAGGCGGCGACGGTGTGGCTCATGGAGTAGACGGTGAAGTTGGCCAGGAGGAGCATGACAGAGACCATGAGCGTCGGAGTGGATGCGAATATGTGGCCGAAGAGCCAGCAGAAGGAAGCATGAACCTCGCGGTGGACGCGGAACATAATCTCCCTCAGGCTGTCGTCACAGACGAGCGCGCCGCTCCGCAGCTGAAGCGCGTAGCTCTGGAGCTCGCGGATGATGAAGACCAGAGAGGAGAGCGCCTTCTGGACCGAGCATGCCGCGGTCGCACTGGCTTCCCTAATCCAGCCTTCCGACTCCCACCTCTTCTTCCGCTTCAGGATCCGGAGCGAGAGGGGGAGATCGACGCTGGCGGCGTTGCGCTCTACGCTGACCGCCCCGGGGAGGATCTCTCGTCGTCCTTCCTCCACCCAGTCGGGGGGCTCCGGACGAATCCCAAGCCACGGCGGCGGAGTAGCAGACCCCGCTGTAGGGGAAGGCAGAGCAGAGGAGAACTGCGGCGCTGAGATTCCGACGCCCAGTGCAGAATCGTCCCAGTCTTTGGACAGGAGGTAATAGTCTCTGCGATCTCCTGAATTTTCTGCGAAGAACGCGTCGTTTTGCGCAGCCGATTCTGCCTGGCATCGCAGGGCCAGATCTTGCAGCCGGCTGGCGAAGTCTTCATCTTCCTCGTAGTCTCCGTCGGGGAAGAAGCTGTCAGAGAGAGTCGCGCTGACGACTCTCCGGAGGGTCGTGCCGGGCTCGACGTCAAGACCGGAAACCACGTCGCAGGATCTCGATCTGAGAAGCCCGCCGGTGCCGCCGCCGAGGAAGGAGGAGCGATCGGAGAAGTGGAGGACCCGGCACGAAATGGGCTTCTCCAGGCCGCCGAGACTCCTCCGTTGCCGGCGCCGCGAGCCAGCGGAGGAGATCGGGGGAGACGGCAGGGAAGAAGAGGAGGAGGAAGCGGGAGAGGAGGACAGAGAATGATAAGAGTGGCAGTGGGATGATGGAGAAGGATGAAGAGGCAGAGTCTGAGACAAATGCAAGCAGGTTGCGGCGACCTTCATCCCCATCTCTGCTTCGATGTCCTCCCTCCCTCAATTCGACTGGATTTCAACAAGCCGCCTCATGAAGGTGACTCTTTGTGGCGGGTCAAACACCCCCGGGAGGAATCGCGTGAACCCCTTGCTATTGAAACAGGGGGGAGAGGTGAAGAGCGGAGCCTTTTTCGATCGGCGTCTTTATTGCGTTCCTTCTTCCGTAGAGAAGCTCTTCTGGCACCCTCTCAAGGCGGGGGGGGTGAGACAGGAATAGAGAAAGCTAGAGAGAGAATGAGAGAAGAAGTGGGCGGCCAGAGAAGCTAAGTAGGGGCGAGGGGCTTTTCTAG